>JAYJMH010016518.1:0-21123 GCA_036873815.1 Phacellophora camtschatica
GATAGCATTAAAAGATCGAAAGACCTTGATTCCATAATGGTCCCCTTTAGCGGTTTGTGATGAAAGAAATAGTTTTATTTTAGATGAAAGAAAAATGTTTATTTATATATTTAAAAGAAAAAAATAAAAAAGAATACATATTCTTTTCAAACCTATCATTAATGATAAATGGAGGCATTGTTTTCCTTTCTGTATATTTAACATAAAAACACTTTTGATCTTGTGCATATTATTGCATACTATTAATATTATTTTTATTATTACATATTATTGCATACTATTGAAGTTTTATTTGCACTGCTTGCAAAGTTTAATACAATTTTATATAATTTTGTAGAACCTGCTTTCAATGAATGTTTTATAGAAGTGAGAGTGAATGAGCGATTCTATTTAACGTGCCTAGCCTGCAAAAGTTTTGAGATAAGTTTTGATATTCACAAAAGTTTTGAGATTCAATACACAATCTGATACATGGGTTATACAGTACATTACACATCCACAAACTCTAGCAAGCTGGTACTCATTTTACCTACCTTAAAAAGATAGAAAGCTGACAGTAAGCTTTGGAAAACATGTCTGGGATTCGAATCCTGGTCACTCTTAAGTGAGAGGCAGGAGTGCTAATCAGTATGACACACTCCCTAAGTGTTCTTTTCTTCATTCACTTGTGCACACTTTAACAATTTGATCGATACATTGTCAAGATTAATTGATTGTTTATTTTTGTTTGTTTATGCACAATTAGAAATTATTTTGTTTTCAGGGAGAAGAGCTGGTTATTTTATATCAAAATACAATTGTTGTGATTGACGGGTTTAGTCTCTACCAATCTTTGAAGGCATGTAGAAACCAAATTGCAAAGGGTATGTTTATTTCTGATTTATTATTGAATTATTTATAGATTGTATTAATTTATAGTTAACTTGAAAAATATTATGAATGATTTTGAGAATGTGGTTTTAATGTTTTGCTTGTTTTATATAATGAATGGACCTAACTGAATACGAATTGGCAATATCTATCCCTGTGTTGGTTTATTATATTTTTGTTGGGATATATTAAGTTTTATTGGTTAATATTTATTCATTCAAAAGAATCCTTAAAAGATAATGCAATATTTAGTAGTAGATTTACTGGGTGGCCCAAAAATGTGTCCCCACTTTGCAAAACAGTCATAAAGAGGCTTTAATTTTAATGATATTTCTTTTGCTTGAAGTTTATGTTAGGCCAAAATCCACAAAGTAATCCCTGAGATATAATAAAGGAAAATCAACGTTAACTGCTTTTTCAAAGTCATAATGTTGTAATATTTTCAGCAGCGATTATTTGATATATTTTTTCACATAAGGTATCAAACTAGTCTATAACTTTTATATATCAAATTCAAGAGAAAATTGATTGAATAATAAAAAACAAAGGCTCTCCCACATCAGTTTTGCAAACGGGGGGACATTTTTTGTTTGCCACCCGCTGTATTTTCACATATTTGCTCATTATTTTGTTTGTTGATAATTTATAAATTTTATATTATTTTTTTAAAGCTCAAGCAAGTAAACTGCAAGAAACTATTCAGCCACCACCTCTTGCTTACAGAAAATGGAGGCTTATTGGACAAGAAAAAGTGTATGACATTACAAACAGTGGTATGATGTTTTTGTTTTTTTTTGGTTTGCACATTGTTCGAACGGGATCTCCATAGTTTTAGATTTTGTAACAAATATGAAATTGACATGCCAATTTCACATCAATCAGCCATCGAATACATGAAGCGAATTCTCTCAAGCAGAAAATCAAAGCAAACGAAGCCTTGAGAGAATTTGCTTTGCCTTGAACAGCTAATTGCTTTGAAATTGGAGTGTCGATTTCATTAGTGTTGCAAAATCTGCCCTTGTTTGCTTGAACGTTAGGTTTGCCAGCACTGAATTTATTACTGTTTGAGGAGCTATTCCCACATGGATTCATTGAAAACAATAAGAAAGCAAAATTTGAAGAGAGGAGTTTGCTATTCCAGGAGAGTAATCAACAGCTTTCCTCCAGCATTTGAGGATAGCAAGAGCTATAGCTCCTCCTAAAGTTAGCCATGTGTATTAATGTTGTTAAGTCTTGCAATGCAGGAAGCTATCTGGTTACGTCGATTGATGAATGATCTTGGAAACAGAATGACTTTGCCTACTTTGATTTACGAGGATAATCAAGGAGCCATACAGCTTTCAAGAAATCCAAAGTTTCATAACAGAACAAAGCATATTGATGTTTGTTATTATTTTGTTCGTGAAAGAGTGACATCAAAAGAAATTGTTATTTATTATTTTCCAACTCAGGACATGGTGGCAGATATAATGACGAAAGGGCTGCCAAAAGTAAACTTTTGAAAATAGAAATTCATTAGGAGTTCATAGCGTTGTTTAACTCAGTTTAACTATATACATGATACTGTTGACTTTAGATTTTTGGACATAATCATCAAATGTTAGAAATATGATTATTTGTTGTTGTCGTTTAGCACGAGTTTATAGATTTGCCTCTCTATTTTTGTTGTTCAAGTTGACGTGTATTTTATATGTTGACTAATATGTAAAACGTTTGCTGAATTCTAACAATTAGTTTACTTATCATTTGCATAATAAGATTCTTCATGAATATTGAATATTTCTTTCAGGTATGGTGACACAGTCCGTGTTTGACAAACTTGTTTCCAACTCCCTATCTATGGACTCACGCTCACTTAGCAAAGGAACTCAATCGAGTTGTAGAAAGTTCATAGCAAGCGGTGCAAATCCATTTATTGGCTGGTATGATCTGACAGAGGTATGCTTTTAATTGAGAGGTATTATTTATGTGGTATTTTACCAGTTTCGTTATTAACAGTTCATCATGTGTTAATTGGTGGTGAGAGTTTGAACAAATATTTCATTAGAAAAATAATTTTCTAATGAATGGTTACAAATGTTCATTTTTTATTAATTAATTTTTTAACCACAAACCTCCAAGGGGACCATTATGGAAACATGGAATTTCGATCTTTTAATGCTTTCCCTGCCATGCTAGTTCAGGGGTTCGTGATTTTAAATTTATGTGTTTTATATATTTATTTTTCCTTTAACATGTAAGTATTTCATTTTATTGTTTAATTTAGATTTTAGATTGTAAACTTTAATTTTGTGGCATAATTTTACTTTACTTACTTTTAATGTTTGCTTTGCAAGAACTGAAAGCTTTTTGCAGGTTAATTACTGGATTGTAACTTTTTGATGGGCAACCTGTGCTGTATTTAGTGGTTGCAACATTTTATATGCAAACAATTTTAGGGTGACCAATTGATTTCACATTGTTAAACTATTTTTTAAATAATAGAATTTGCAGACCTTGTCACTACACAACCGTACTTTTTATGGTTATAGCTGGTTGGTCCGTCTTCAAATGCACTGGTCCCATATAACACATAATTCATGACCAGCCCCTAGTCTGTGGATATATGTTAATAAAACAAAGGCATTTTATTATTTTTTCGTGTTTTTTCATAAAAATATTTTTTTTCTTTCAACAGGAAAGCTCACCGCCTTTAATGTCTGAAGTTGCATTAACAGTTGCAAGCAAATTGACAAATGCAGTTTTTTCAAGTATCACAAACGCAACCAGGTATTTTCATTTCTAATTTATCTTTTGTAACGCTGAGTTTAACTATTTAGCTAAAATGCAGCCATTTCTACTATTTATCTAATCAAACATTTTCTCAATTTTCTTTTAATTACTTACCGAATTTGCGGTATGCAAAAGGTATCATTTTTTCTCCCTTTTTTGTGATTATACCTGTTTCAAAGAATTATCAAAAATATTAAAGAATTATTTTATTATTGTTATAGTGACTGGCTTGGAATTGGAAATAGATTCATGTCTCAGCAGAAAAAGGATGCAGCTGTACCAAAGCCTCCTGTTGAAATTGGTGCACCAATGAAATTAAAGTACGGTCAACAGACACTACTTCTACTTAAAATGCTTTTTTGATATCTCCTTGTTATACCATTGCTCAGTCTCTGTTATGTTATTTTTACCAGACGTTAATTGGCTAATTTTGAATTATTTTGTGGCTGGTAGTAAACCTCGTTTTCAGATATTGATAATGAAAGCCAGGTAAACTGACAAGGGGACAGGAATAGAAGCAATCCTGTTTTTTGTTTAGTTTTTTCTTGTTTAGATTGTTAAGAAGGTTAGAAACACATACACGAGTTTTGAAGATCGTAGAAAGTTGGCACTATAAACTCATTAAATCATTTGGAGGCATATCAATATATATCAGATCAACATGCCAGACAAAGAGTACTTAATGTCCCAGAAAAAATGCTACACATTTGCAAAGCATTGTGGAGGAGCTTTAGCTGCAATGTTTCTGTTTCTGAGTGCAGTTTGATACGTTTGTCGGTTTTGTAGAAACAAAAAATGTGCCCTTTCATTTGGGTGAGTCAATTTTGCCAAAATGGTAACAAACTTCAAGTTAAAGCCCTGTCTGTAACACTCAAGTAGAAACAAAAATACCAAAAATTAAGCTTCTCTACGGAAACCTGTAGCCTTTTTGGGACATCCGGGATATGCATTCAATCGTATCGTTATTATTTTTATATTTTTATATTATTTGTAATCATTTTTGATTCACGCAACATTTCAGCTAAAAATCTGTTGGCATTTGGGCTCGAAATTTGACTTTTTTTAGTCGGCCGCTTTAACTTATTGTGGCTCCAATCACAGCGCTGCATTGTGATCACATGATTATTTTCTCATCTGTGATTGGAATGTTTTCATTTTTAAAAGATCGAAGCCCAATGTTAAGATTTTGCGAACCATTTGAAAACTATTGATTGAACTTTTGCAATTGCACTTGAGTTCAATCGGCAATTTAACCTTCGTTTTTAGGCTACGTCCGATACGTTCAAATTTTTATTGTCAATGCTAATATATAATATTTTAAAGTAATTTTTAATTATATTTATATGCACTGTGTAAAAACACAGAAATGTGCCCGAAGTTTGTATTTCTGTATCGATTTCTTTATTTGTTTTCTTTTTCATGTTAGGTATGGGTTACCCGACAAACGGCGTAAAGCTGAAACGATTGTACTTTCTCCGGATAGCAGTTTGTCTGCTTGCACTGATGATTTTGGAAGAATTTTAATAATATCTAATGACAGTGGACTTGTTGTGCGCATGCTTAAAGGTTTGATACATGTGTTGCAAATTATAGAATCAATTACCTTCTGGCATTAAAACTGCAGATAGCGCAAACTCCTTCAAGCATAAGATCAAAAACTGTTTCATGCAAAACTTACTGAAAAACGAAAACGGAGTTCAATTCAATTTAAAATACATAAGTATTGCATTGACCATACATTCTGAATTTTTCATCATCATCACGTGTCTAATTTCTTATTTAAAGGCTTACGAATGTCATATTGTGTTCTAATAATTTTCTTAATTGTTTGAACATTTGTCTTTCCTTTTACTATTTTTAAATAAAGACAAATATTCAAATGTTATTGTTTTTATTCTCGTTGTTTAATTCACAAAATATCAAAATGGAAGAATGTGTGTGGTACAGATATAAATATTTGTACTTGAATATGTTACAAAATACGATGTTTTGGGTTGAAACAAAAAATGATAGTTTATTAATATGTTTTAAATATGTTTTAGTTGTATCTGCATCTTTGAAAATTTTGTTTATGCTTGAAGATATTTTGACAACGTTGTTTTGATAATCTGTTCAGGTTATCGGGAAGCTCAGTGCGGTTGGATAATTGTGGATGAAAGTTCTGATGTTCATGGAAATTGCGAACAAAAACGTCAAGCTCTTTTTCTTGTTATTTATGCACCACGAAGAGGAATTCTTGAGGTAAATGACATCAAATCATGAATATATACGTTCACAAAAGATTATAGTAGTTTATCAGAAATTGCAGTAGTTCTTTAAGATTTTGTTATGAAACATTGATGTCATATTGAAACTGAAATGTTTGTTTATATCCGTAGATTTGGTTAGCTGAGCAAGGAAATCGAATTGGTGCTTTCAATGTTGGAAAAGACTGCAGGTTCTGTCTTGTGATCATCATATGATCATTTATATGTAAAAGTGAAAAAATCATGTGATCATTTACATACGGCAATAAAACAATCATGTGATCATTTAATCTATATGTTGATAGGGGATTGGGTCACTTCGAAAATCCTAACTAAGAGTCCTAATATAGAAAGGGAACCTAAAAATATGAGTCTTAAAAAAGAAAAAATCCGAATATGAATCCTAATCTTATTATCATGCAATATTGCTTTGATTGATTTTGTTTTGTACAAAGCTTCTTCTTCTTAATTTTAGTATTTCTATTTTTTCTGTTCTAAATCCATAATTTATGTGCAGTTTTTAACGTCATTATCAATCGTAAATATGAATCATTCTGATATTTTATCTATGTTTAGGCTTTTATACAATGGATATGGAGTTTTGGGTAGTCGTGGAAGTTCACAAAATGCATCTGAATCTGCATCTGAGTCAGTTATGACTTGTGTTTTATTGGAGAGTAGTGGAAATTTATCTTCAGTTCAGGTGCCATTTCACTGCTCTCTTAGGTATGACATATTATTATCATTTTATTAATCATTAAGGGATATTTTTTATTAAAGGACCTTGGGAATGAATTTTTAAATGAAGTTTTAAATGAAGTTTTATTGTTTTTACTTTCAAGATGCCATAAATGAATATGAATTACATAATACTATAATCTGATTTTCTTTTAGTTTATTGCACAGTTTGAGAGCTCGAGATAGTTATCTTCTTCGAAAGATTTCTTCCCTTCTGGAAAAAAGCATCGCATCAACTCAGAAAGGTTCACATTTTTATGTTTACAATACATTTTTTTGCTCATAGAGGGGGTGTCCCTAGAAACTTGTCCCCCCCTTGTTTGAAAATTTAAAAGAAATTCTGAAATGAACAAGTTATATTTTGTATATTATGTTAGTCTGCAGATTCTGACTTAACGTTTGGTGCAACGTTTTCAAAAATCTGTCAAAATCAGACGGCCGTAAGTCGTTTTTTCGATATTTTAAGGCTAGAACAAACTTGTGGATATTACTGTTTGATTAGTATAGTGGTTAAATCTTTTATTGATTTCAGAGAAAACATTTATTAAATTATTTTAATAATCGGCTTTTCTAAATTGAAATTTTGGCAGATGATCAAATGATTAACTTGAAATTGGCTTTTGAAGAGATAGAAGCACCTGATACACTTTACAAGGTATCTCATTTCGTTTTACAATTTTATGTTATAACTGATTTTGAGGAAGCACATGGATATTTTTATGTATTTCTGAAACACCTTTCGTTGAATAATTAAATACTCTACTTGAACACTCCCTACATTTTTCATGATAGCGTCCTAAAAACTCCTTCAAAAGCTTCCTGAATACATCAACTCATTTCATGAAACACATGGAAACAGTATGAAAATCACGTGACAAGAACAATTAATAAGATTATGAATGACAACATAACTAGACATCAATCATGAGCTACCATGCTCCACCGCAGCGTCTTACCAATTGAACAACACTGCGAAGGAGTGTCATACAGTTAGCACTGGGGTAGTGCTACAGAGCACTCAACCACGAAAATAAGAAAAATAAGGGTTTTAGACCATAACACCAGATTACCGGAAGTAAAATAATCAATTTACCATAAGATAAGATTGTTAAATAAATGGAAAATAATCAATTTAACATTAGATAGTTCTTAAATTGGTAAGACGCTGCGGAAGAGTGTGAAAAAGCCACCCCATTCTCAAAACCAAATAGCAACCAAGAAGAAAAGGCTTTTTTTCTAATTTTACCTCAGTCTTTTTTATTTTATTCTTATTGGTTTTATTCTTTTAAATTTGCTTATAACATGTGTAAAATCAATGAAAGCATTTTATTCTGAATTCACAGGGTGTACAGAGAATGATTTCGTCATCCAAGTTAACTTGTGATTCTTTGGAAATGTACATTGATTTTATTCTGAGCATATTACGTTCAAAAGGTGTGCGAAATTATGATTATGATGTTTTTCTGATGAATATTTAGAAAGCTATTAAAATATAAGTTATAGCGTGGTAGTTTCATGTTTCATATTAAACCATTTTTGTTCACACTTGTATGCAGAATGAGTTAACGTTTAGTCTCATCAGTTAACTCACTAAACTAAACTAAACGTTAACTCACTGACAAGACTGTCGATGGGCGGCGAAAATTTTGAGAATTTATACATATATATATATAATGTGCTTTATAAGTGTGAACAAAATGGTTGATTAAGAAACATGAAACTACCACGCTATAACTGATCGTATAACACACGGGATCAGGTAAAGGCGTTAGCAATTATTGCTAGCAGAAGATAAATATTTAAATATGGCAATTATACAAATGGAAAGAAATTTTGCGTATTTCAAGAAAAGCAACAAAGCTATTGGGATGATATTGTAGTGGCACTGTTTTTTGTTGGTGTATTTATTCTCTTTGTTCTTGGGAATAGTACGGATTTATTATGAGAAATTATAGGGAATTATCATTTGCACTAGGAACTTAGCTTCAACTCAATTCACCTCAGGAAACGAACAGTATAGTTTGCACGCAGTCTATGGGAACACGATGGTCTTATATTTTTCTGCTGCGAATGGCACAGGCTAAAGTACCATTACTGTACCGTGAATGGCACAGTCTAAAGTACCATTACTGTACCATTAGTTTAAAGTCAGTTTTTACGATGATAAAAAAGAAAAAGTGCACACTTAATAGTATATATTTATATCGACCATTCAACGACTTGCCGACGACAGTGAACTCACTCACGATGATCTAATAAGATGGTAATGATGGATCGAGATAAGTGGCGGGCAAGAGTCAATGCTGTCCGAACAAGCTTGATCTGATGTTCCTAATGCTGCTGGTGATGATATACTTAATGATTTTACTTACGTGGAACAGTAATTGTTTTATCTGGACCCGTTCACCCTGGAATGGCCAATTGGACCATTGCTAAACAGCGTAAAACGTTATTTTTTTCAGGGGATAAATGCCACTGGTTTACTTGTTAGTTCAAATTAAATTTGAAAATAAAAAAACTAAAAATAATTTTTTGTTTCATTTTTGTAGCTGAGCAGGATTCTGATGGAGGTGATATTGAATATATGGCAGAAATGATGGGTATCATTCGATTTTGCGAAATTCAATCAGACCTTATCAAAATGTATCAATCATTTCGAGAATTTTATCAAAATGATGATGAAAATATGCTCTTTTCTGAAGGTTCCATTGAAGACGATTTAGAGGTGCATTATTTTGGATATTTTTTGCGTTCATTGACATTTATTATCACAAATTAACTGTTTTGAAAATATGTTTGGTAATGCTATGATTTTTTATGTTTATGTTTGGTAAGTCAACAGCAATATCTTTTCGCTCTGTTATTTTATAAAAAAGCTTATTGCAATTTTTAAGGGGTCTCTTTTTGTTCATGAACCTATGAGTGATAACTTTATAATTATTTCAGCCCATTAGTATCACTTTGTTTTATAGAAACAGTAGTTAAGGTGAGAGAGACAGGGCTAGAGGGTTCAGCATCTCGTTCATGAAAGAAAATTAGTAATTTTTTATTATACTTCGGCAATTTCATTGCTTGTTATTACCTTGTTGTTACTTGTTGTTGTTCTAACACACATAAACACTCAATAGAAAAAGTTATTTTATCCCGAAACTTTTCGTTGCTCTTTGAAAACCTCTTTGGTTTTAAATTTTTTGGTTTTATGTAGCACATTAGGCCTATTTACACTGCAAACGTCGGTACGGATAAAACTGGTAACCGTTCCAAATTGTATCCGTGCCATGCCAAAACGATTATGTAGTGTGAATAAGGCTATTGCCTCCAGAGCCCAGCTTTGAGCTTTTTTCTACACCTAAATTGAAATGTTACCCGAATAAAACTACTACTGCCACGTTGGTATTTTGAGAAACTCTATGTGTTAAATGAAGCTGTTGAATTCTTATTAGAACTTTCTACATTTCCTTTAGGTTCTTATGCCACTTTTACGACTGTCAGAAGATGAGAAAACGAACTTCAAGGATGCTTTTCATTGGCTGAGAGAATCCCCCAAGCATGATCAATCATTAACGGAAGAAATCAGTATATCAGAGTTTCTGTTGCTTTTTTCAATTACTAATCACGCGAGTGGAAATCAATCAGATATGCCTCGAAATCCTGTTGAATTACAAATGCAATTGCCCGATGACCAAATGATACTAAAGAAGCTTGGTAAAATATTTTCAGTTCTAATTTTTTTGGTGTGTTAATTTAGTGTATATTCCTAAGAGCATTTTCCAATCTTGCAATATCTCCAAATTTTTCTCGGGATGTTTTTAAAATCTCTATTTCCATCTAATTTCCTACAGCTACAGCTATTTTGTGTTTAGAGACATTCTTGCAACCTCATTTTCAGGAATAGTTTTTTGTCAGAAAAAAAGTTGTGCTTTCGAGGCCATGCCTGCTAATCTCGGCGTATACCTCAAACTTTACGTACAACGTCAGCTAAATTTTCTTTGTTTTAGTGCAGCAGGATAATTACATGATTAAAGTGATCGTGTGTGATTAGTCATGCTTTTGTCAACAAAGCGTTTGAATGATTCTTGATTTTGAGCAGCAGAGATAGCACAGCAACTACTGCATTTTAGATACTAGAACTTTAATGAACTTTTTATTGTATTTAATTTATCTATTCAGTTTAATTTACTACAACTCTTTTTCGTTGTTTCTGATTTAAATATTAAATATTGTTCATTTTTGTTTACAGCAACTCTGTTTTTCCGGGTAAGTTTAACGTTGATGATAATATGAGGGGGATTAGCTGTTCATATGAGATGGATCAGCTCACCTGAGTGGGCTTGCTCACTGAAGTACAGATGGAAAAAAACATTTATTATTTAACTATCGTTTTTCATTCATTTAGTTTTTAATTATTGATGGGTTTTCTGCTGCTTATGAAAGCTTATCCTTCACAATTTCATCCAATTGTTAATTCAAATTAAAAAGTAAATTTTCACAATAAAGGATTTTCTTTAGCTTAGACAAATGACAAGAACATTATCAGATGATGAAGCTATTCACGTTAATTACGAGTTTTTAATTATTTGGTTTTATCATCAGTTAATATGCCAAGCATCGTATCATTATTTTTAGAATTAATCTGCAATTATTTACATAACTCTTGCACGCCCTTATTTATTTCTGCTAAACAGGCATATCCTATGCAAGTTTTATTTTACAGAGGGTAGCACATGCAAACCGACTTAATTTAAAAGATAAACTTACGTTAAAATATCTTTAATTAATGTAAAGTACTGCCCGTATTTACCTCTTGAAAATATAACGTTTTACGTTGTTTTTCAATGGGCCATTTAGCTCTTCCCTTTCCCTGGGTGAAATGTTTAAGGTCAAGACAACATGTTCATATTCATTTACTAGATCATTTTTCTAAATTACTAATAGTTTTGTTTTTGTTTCTACCTGTCTAGATTTTTGTTTTTTAACTTCATGTACATGATGAAAATATTAGTTGATTTTTGTTACATTTTAATTGTTCGTTTCAGCCTTTTATTGATAACCAAGTGTCTTTTGAATCTTTGGATGTGTTGTTGAACTCTCAACAAAATATTGATCGTGAAATTTTCATGGTATGTACTTGATCTTTTGATAACACATTGATAGATGTAAACCAACATTTTGTTAATATTAGATAAAGTTAAAGAGCTATTTTCATTACGTGCAATCAGTTCTCTGAGCCCAGGTCAGTTATATTGTGAAGACAATATGATACAGTTGAATTCTGCTGTCCCTAATTTTTGATGGGAATGACAATTTGAGATAAACAATAACTAAATCAACACTGAAAGCTCTCAAGAAATATAAAAAAGTCTCGAGTTAAGCGAGTTACAGTTTGAGTTTTTCAACCGTATTAATGAAATACCAATTCATTTTAATGAAAGTAAAATCAATGAAATGTCAGAATAGGAAGCAATTGATTACAATTTTATGTATTTGTTGACTGCTATTTTAAGATCATTGAATTTATCTGTTACCTTACTGAGAGTACCACACAAATGATTTTCCGTTTCTCTAAGATTTATGTTTCTTAAGAGAAGCTGTGTTTTATTTTATTTTTTATTTTTGTGGATTTTTGTGCCTCTCATCAGACTTGTGGCTCATGTGTATTTATCACATAAAACATAAAATTACAAATAAATGTTTTCATGTAATTTAAACATAATATTTGTATTTTGTAGTGTTTACTTGCTGTCTATTGTCAACATAGCGAAATCTCAACGGTTGAAAAGCTTCAATCTATTCATGGAATTGTTTCGTATATTTTTGACAGTATGTACTAATCTTTTAAAACCAATTATTAAATTTGTATTTTGAGGCTACCTTTTTGCAATTTAGTTAATGTCCTTGCAATGTGTATTTGCACTTTAATTTTTGTGTAGGGTCCTCCTACAAGGATCTGGTCCTGGGTCTTCCTACAGTGTCCTGATACGGTGTCATGGCCCTGGGTCCTCTTCCTGGGTTTTGGTCCTGGGCTTTCCTACAGAGTACTGGGTCATCAAATTCCGTTTAATCTGCGGTTTAGTTTAAAGTTGCAAATTTAAATTATAAATTTTATGCTTTATTTTGTTAAATAATGGAACATTGCATTAACATTTTGAGTGTTTTTCAACAGGTAAACTCTGCTTAACAAAAAATATTTTTGAATGTTGGAAACACATTAGAAGTCGTTTGGAAAAGTTTGTTTGCCCAAGAAAATCCTTAATCCTTTCTTATGTTTTTCGAAGTGTTTCAATAGCTTTAAAAACATCAAATGAATCTAATGAAGTAAGTCAAAGAAAATTTAAATGGGTTTCAATTATTCTCTATTTTTGAAATAATTTTGGTGAATGTGTCATGGTCTCGTGATTGCATGATTTCAAATCTCGTTTACCGTGAATATTATTACGTCAGTTAAGCTAAGGTTAAAATATAGTTTACGGTCTTTTAGACTTACCCCCAAGTCAGCATAGCGTTCAAATTTTTGAATGGTTTATTTCATTGTTTTCTCCTAAGGCCTCCTAACCAAATTGAATTATATTAACACCTCAATTGAATAGTTTTAACACCTCACAGCATTATTTGAGCGAGACCTAGACCGTCATAGATGGCTTCAGTGAAATAAATTGCGCCTCCGTTTTTTGAGGTTTTTGTAAAGATTATTCTTGCAGATAAATCTAATTGGTTCATATCTGTTCATTGAGATTCTTCCATATCGCAAAAAACAAAATTGGTCTCTTCAACTTTGATGTTTTTCGCGATACGAAAGAGTCTCAATGAACAGATATCAATCAAGATTAATCTCCAAAAATAATCTTCACAAAATCGTCAAAAACAGAGCCTGCCATTCATTACATTGAAGCCACCTAAAACTGTCCAGATCCCGTTCGAAGAATGCCGCGAGGTGTTAATGCTATTCAATGTGGTCAGGTCAAAATAATATGATCAACCATTCAGAAATTTGAATGCCATGTTTTTTTTGGAGCAAGGAAAAAAAAGTAAACAGGCCGGAAAATTCGCAGTTTTGATTAAAAAGAAATAAACTTGTGGCAAGTCTAATCAAATAATTTCATTTGTAATTTTTCGTTTGTAATTTTTAGCTAATTATTTTTTTCCAGGAAGAAATGGTCAAATCTAAGCTCCTTTTGGAAGATTTTGAAATTGACATAACGAAATGGAATGAACACATTGAAAAGGCAATTGATGTGTTATTGCTTGCTGATTTCTTGCAAATGGGGAATTTTAATGAAGCAGAGCCAGCTGAAAGAATCGATTCTTCTTGTTGCTTATCTATCAAAGGTGTGTATCCTTTCTTTTCCTAAGAATGTCTCGTTTTATTAATCAGTGATAATTGTAACATTTTTTGATAAAACTCATTCATTATAACATACATACCTATACAATACATAATATATAATATGATCAAGGTAATAGTATAAAGAATACTCGAATGATGAATTCTTCTACGTATCATCACTGTGCATTTTATCATAGGGGTTTCAGATGGAGGTAAAGGGGCAATAACACAGATAGCTGCGTCGCATATTGTAAATTGCCGTGTACCTGGACCCTGTCTTGTGCCAGATGACGATGATGATGATGATGATGATAAAAATGGATACAATATGGAAACTGAAAATAAGAATAGTGAGATTCTGAAAGGTAAATTTATAGTTTTATTTTCTTTTATCAATCATTAACTTTTTGTATTGGGATTGTATTGATATTGTATTGATATTGTATTGATATTGTATTGGTATTGTATTGGTATTGTATTGGTATTGTATTGGTATTGTATTGGTATTGTATTGGTATTGTATTGGTATTGCATTGGTATTGTATTGGTATCGTAAAGGTATTTGACCTCACTCAATCAATCTTAACTTCAGTGATCTTTTGCCAACTGTGTTAATCGCTCAGCCACTTGCTACATTAACGGCAAACCGGAAAAATCTTTTATCATTTTTGTATACTTTATTTGTAATTTTACATATTATTTTGAAATTCTTAAATTTATTGATTGATTCGTTATTTGATCAATTAAATTTTTCCAATCAATACTTTTTCACTTTCAGCTTTTTCAGAACTACAAAAACGATTTCCGTACAGCCTAGAAACTGATGTCATACTTGCTTATTGCTGTTGGGAATGTATTATTTTGTGGAAAAAAGATGTTGAGGTGATAAGATTTTCTCGTTACTCCTTTTAATGTTGATTTATTTTATTTTTTTAATGTTATGTATATTATAATATTTAATGAGACCAGAATAAAAGCTTTAAATATAATAATATAATTAATCAATCAAAACTATCTTCGAGTTTTATTTTTGCAGGAAATATCAATGCTGTCCAGTGCTGTGATCCACTTATCTTCTATAAAAAATACCATTCTCAAGCAAGGTGAGAGACTGTTCAAACGTTTGCTTTAAAAGTTCCAAAATTCTTTTTTCATGATACATTTAAATTTATTTGACATTGACATCAACTGGCATGATAAATGCACACAATTTATTATTTTTCTTTATATTGCGTTCATTTTTATTTTTATTTTTATTTATATTATTTTTCATGAATGGTTGTGATTTAACGGCAAAAGCTGCAGCTTCTAAACAATGAGAATGCAACAAAAGGTTTTTTAGAAGCAAGAGTAGATTTTGAAGGTCTTTGGGATTTACTGTCCCATTCAAGGGAACTAAATAAGTTTGTTAGCCACAGACGGAGGCAACCCGAAGGCTCTTTTTTCAATTAGCTGTTATCTTTTCAGATATGGTTGGACGCTACTCCCTGGTCAGATTTGACCACTTACCCCAGTGTAAACTCAGCATTCATTTACTGACCTCGAAAGGATGGACAGCTGAGTTGGCTGTGGGTTTTGTTCAAACAGCCGGTATCGAGCCCACACTCTCGAAGAGAGTTCGGCTTCGAAGCACAGCGCCTAAAAGGTGCATTTCAAGATTTATACTTTATACGTTTTGCACAAATGTTTGTTGATTAAATTATTGTTTGTTTTCCCAAAGGACTGGTTCTTCTGTTTTGGAAGGCTGTTTTTAAAGACAGTATCAAAAATATTTACCACCTTATTGAAAAGGTCTGTATGTATTTTTTAAAATTATTTTTAATGAAAAGTTTGGACTATTTTTTCTTTTTAGCACTTTAAATGTGAATTAGGTGTAAACAAAACCTTGCAAATATGGTGTTGAAATTATCCAATATTTAGTTATTAACTATCTTATTTTTAGATTAGTAAATCACCCAAAGATCGACTCTGTCGTAAGGTATATTTTAAGTTTATTTCAATCTACCCTTTAAATATTTTTGAAATTTTTAGAGAATTTTAGAATTTAAAACCAAAATAGTTAAAATTGGCTAAGAAGAAATCAGGCAATCTGAGAATTGGAAACTGAAAACCAAATGTTAATAAACGTTTTTATTATACTTTATTCATCGAGCTTGCTCAGATTCTCTTGACCCGTGCACAGTGAGAAATACCATTCTCGTCACCTTGTTCGAGAATGGTGTACTGCACTCCACACATCACGACCCTGCATTGCAGTCGAGAGATATTCCGAGGAGCAACCAGTGTATGTGCAAAACTGGTCCATTAATATTGTTGCTGGGTGACCAACACGAGTGCGGCCATTTCGAGGTGTCCAAAGGAGAGTATCACTAATGAGTTCATCCAACAGTGCCCCGCAAAGCGCATGCGCCGGCCGTTCTCCGATCATGTCCGATTTAGCAGGGAGATTGCCGTAAAGTTGTTCCTTGGTAGGGTGTTTGTTCCAAGAGTTATCGAGAGCAGCTCTAAGCATGCGGATGTATGTTCCATCGAGCCTTGACTTAGGTGTTTTGTTTAGTTTATTTGAAGCAATTGTCAATAAACTGTGATTTTAAAAATAATTGTTTTGATTTTTTTGATTTTGTTTATGTCAATTTATCAATAAATATTACCCGAAGTGGTGTAGTCCATAATTTCAAAATATTAAATTTAACGTGTAAAAATGGAGTAATATGTTTTTTTCAGCACATTGGTATGAGTTTAATGGCATTAGATAAATACTTGTTGACGGCATACAGCCTGCTTCGGCAGCTTTTTCAGGTAAATATGTGTATAATATATTACAAACAATTTAAGTGCAATAATAATCATAAGTTTGTTACATATAGCAATAGTCAGCAAATAAATATAAAATTCTTTGTAAATAAACTAAAAATGCCAAGATAAAGATAAACTAAACATATCATCAGTAGTCAAAGTTTCACTTTCCAGTCAGGTTATTTTCAATAACTTCTGATTGGTGATAGCTTCGTGATTTCACACGAAGGTTTTTCATATTCAGGTTTTTCATATTCATTAAGCAACTGTATTAATCATAATTATTTTTTGTAAACATATTAATGGAGGACCCCTTTAAAATGGAGGACCTAATTAAAGGGTCACCCTCCCTAAATATAAGTAAATGGCAATATAAAATGCTCCTCACATCAACACCAAGCAATAGTTCTTGGAATAAATTTTTTTCAAACAGAATCTTTTAAACAGAATTGAAGGTCTATTGTTTGTATATATTTGTTTATAAATTTTTTTCTCATTTTAGGTTGACAACTCTTCAGATATTGCGTTTCCTGAGTTTCAAATTGAAGAAAGATGGAATTTTAGATCTAAGTATGCACTACGTTTTCAATTTCAAATTTCAAATTTCAATTTCATTCTATTTCAAAGATTCAGATTTAATGTTCTTCAATTTTCATTCAATATCTTTGAATGGAGAAAACGAAGTTTTTTCCTGGAGAGAAGAAATTATTGCAATAAATTTAGTATATATATATTTGAAAACTGTCCCCTTTTCTAGTCTAGCTGAGAGGTGAAATTTCAACATTCTATAGAATCTTTTATATTTTTATCTTGTAATAATATGACAAAACGGGCCAGTCCTGTCGGGTAAGATCAAATCTATGAGAGGTTGGAAATTAAATGTGGAAATGCTTTTTTTCTAAGTACCAAATTTGAAGATTAAAATGGTCATTTTTTGCTGATGCTATTTTGATTTTAGAAACAGCACTTCAATCGTGGAAAGCGCAATAGATGAGCCTAAATGTGAAAAGATCTTGTTGAAAAATGTTTGGAATATCACAGTGGTACTTCGGTTCATTGTTTTTACTGGCATGAAATCTGTTAACCTGTCGGAGCTTTTCAGTCCTGTTGTAAGTTTTTTTTTTCAAACTAAATTATATATATATATGAGGTAAACACATTTATATTCGAATATAGGCTATTTATTCGATTCTCACCAAATTAATTTCTTTGAAGTTTGATATTGTCCATAGCTGGAAATTAAATTTTGCAATAAAAACAGAACTGTTTTATGTGGACGATTCTTTTTGCTGCAGTTTTCTTGATTGATGGTCTAACCATAGTTTTAAAATATGCAAGGTTCTTTTGACATTAGACTAGCTCCTCTTTCTCCCCAATTTCGCTTTTTTCTCAGTTGTGTTTTTTGTGTTATTTTTTGTTATTTTTTTGTTTTTCCTGTGTTATTTTTGTGTTATTTTTGAGTTGTTTTTATGTTATTTTTCAAAATTAAGACTAGGAGCTAGTCTATTTTGACACTGAAGTCAAACAATATTATTTTAAAATTTCAGGAAGTCAAAGTATCCACGCAGTTATTTCCTGCTCCTTCTCAGCTCTCAGGCTGTGCAAATTCGTCACTGAGTAAAGCAAGAACCAAGGTAAATTTATACATTATTGTTTTATGTATGTTCTTGTAAAATCTTGGAAGTACTAAATTTTTTCTGTCAAATCTTTCATAAACTTAAATATGGTTAATTGCTGTAACTTTGACAAAAAAGTATGCAGAAATATTACCGGGTGTCCAAACAATATTATCGATTTGATTGAGTCTAACGATGAAAATATTACCTAATATGCTAGGAGTTTTGCTGCTACTCATTTATTGTTAACTTAATCATTTAATCAAAAATACCTTGTTTCAAATTTATGGTGCCTTATAACTTAAAGTTGAAATTGTGTGTCACCCACAAACCAGAGCTTTTGCAGATTGGCCTAAAAAAAGGGATGTTTGTTTGTTGTTTTGTCATTTTGGAAAATAACATTTTTATTGAACAAGCTATTGTTGGTTAAACAAAGCTAGAATTTTTTTATAATGTGTTTTGTAATTTATCGGTAATTGACGTAACAAACGGAATTAACGTCAAATAACGATTTTAACCATACATTCAATTTTCATTTTTTTCATTTTTCTATTGAATATGGCAACAATCTCGATGCCGATTTTTACACAGCTTGTAGGCTGTGAATACGTTGCTTGTTTGAAATCAGGATCAGGGTGATTCCTCAAAATGACAGAATCTTGGTAGGCCATTCTTCAAAAGCTCTGGTTTGAGAGTGATGAAGAATTTCAACGTCGAAAATTAATATCTCGAGTTAGAATCTGTATCATATGCAATTCATGAAAACTATTGTCTATTGATTACAGTTCTGTTTGCAAGCATTGTCAAAGACAGTAGATGATTTTTTAACGAGATCTGATGATGATCAACAATCAGAGACAATTCTATCGACTGCCTATCATATTTTTGAACTCTGCAACAATTTTGAATTAGACGAAGATTCATTATGGCAACATTTTTCCAATCAGCTTTTCTATGCTGGCTTTGATAGCGTTGGATATGAAGTGAGTTGAATCAGTAACCCTCAAGCTTCTTTTTAAAATTATAGTATTTTATTTAATAAACGTTTATTAATATTTTTTTGTATATAATTTTTCAGTTAAAAAGTTTTTATTAAGCAAGTCTTGGGTGCAATATTTATTAAAAGGAGACATTTACCGCATTTCCTCTAATAAAAGACCGGTCTTCTAATTTTGGAAAGGATTTCTAGTGGGTCTTATATTAGGGGGCTCTTGTAATATTAAGAGATGAGTAATTTTGGTATAAAGAGAATGGACTTTTTAGAACTGAAAAACTTTATCTTGAACATTTTCCGATCATTTCTAAAAAGCATCTATATCACTGTCGTCCTTTTTTTGATAGTTATAGCTAGTTTATAGTTAATATAGTTAATCACATTCTATAGAAACAAATTTGAACATTATGGAAGTGACCAAAGTGAAAGGTTCAATGGTTTGCTGGTCATAAACATTCAAATCTTTATTAATACGTACAGTCATTAACGTTGGGTTTCCTTTCAATTCTGTAGTTTTGTTAACATTCTTGAGGATTTTTCAAACAAGCGCACGTTTTGCTTGATTTCTGGTTGTTCTTATTTGCCAAAGATAGTCTTTCGCGCCATTGGAGCAGGATTTTGCTCCAAGACTTATTTCTCAAAACAGGATTTGGGGACACCAGCTCAAAAAGCTTTGCGTACCTGACGGACCAATCAATTTGATCGAAATTTCACACAAAAGGTCACGAACCATTGTACCTCCAAAGGGTGTCAGGGTTTTATACCGAATTCAGCAGAACTTGGAAACTATTAACATTAATTTGAATGTTAGCTATTTCGAGATTACGCGACCTATGAAAATTTCCCGACACGCTTTTGTTGTTAATGACCTTTAGTCTCTCGCGGACACATTGGTTGGTTGCAAACAACGGACACTGCGAGCAATGGGTTCTTTTGGAGCTTTTAAATGTAAACTGAAAACATATTTGTATGAAGAATATTTTACTTTTTCATTTTATTAGTTTCATGAAAATTATGTAATGCGCCTTTGAGCCATGTGGATAAATGGGGAAATATAAATTATTCATAATTATACAACTATCAGTCAAAAACACTCACAATTTGGTGAAACATTGGATAAATTATGACCAGAGTGAAGGGTTCAGACTTTTGACCATTTGCCGGTCATAAACACTCACAAATCTTTGTTGAAACATGAAGACATTGAGGTCATTATGACAAGTAAAAGGCTCGGAAGGTGTTAGCTTAAACCGGTTGTAAACACTTAAGTTCTTGTTGAAACCTACATACATCAAAATGTATAAATGTTTAAGGATCACAAAGCTTGCAATAAATGTTAGTCTCATTCTTTCCTAGGCAATGTTATCAGTTCACAATAAAACGCAACTGGTGGACCCTCTGCTTGCCACAGCTGGCTCAAGAATCGCTGTTCTCCTTTTAGAAACTAATGATTCAAATACCATGTCGAAAGTTGTATCAAGTTTACCTACACACATCACGAGCTGGCTGCAAAACCAAGTAAGTCTACACAAGGAATCAAATTGTTTGAGAAAAATGATCTTTACGATTTCAAAATTCTAAAGCTGATGCACAATGTCTATCATAGTAGTAATAAATCACCAGAAGTTTTTTAAACTTATTTCCTCAAGAACTCATTCATTCATTCAGTCATTCATTCAGTAATTCAGTAATTCATTCATTCATTCATTCATTCATTCATTCATTCATTCATTCATTCATTCATTCATTCATTCATTCATTCATTCA
>JAYJMH010016529.1:0-21121 GCA_036873815.1 Phacellophora camtschatica
AACAAGCTAATTGCCATAAACAAATTAATATTTGCAAGAACGAACAAATATATCAATGAAACGATAAACAAATAAAAGAAATAATTTTTTAAAGAACGAAGAGGATTACTAAACGAAAAAATGGTATAAAAAAATGGTACGAAAACAAATACAAATTTGCAAGAACAAAAAATAAAAATAAAAAATACATGAACAACAAATTTAACAATTGTCAAGGGGAAACTAGAAAAGCAAATTTGAAAAGTACGACAAATAAACGAACAAATAAACAAAAAAACGCAAATATTTTCTCTTTCTTTTCTTGGAAGTATCTAAAAGCAAGGCGTGTATAGAAAGAAAGAATAACAAATACAATAAACAAGAGACAATGCAAAAACGGACAAATAAATAAACAACTACTTGATAAAACAATGCTCAGGGGGAGGGGGAGGCAGCAAGAAACACTGCAAATTGAATATCCACACAATCTTAACAAGGATAAAAACAAAGAAACGATGAAGAAATGAAACAAATTTTGAAATTTAAGAAAATCAATCATGCAAGAACAAAAAAATAATTATTTGCAAGAAAAAAATTAATTAACGAGAAACGAATGAAACAAGGGTCATGGGGTGCCAGGAAAATTGCTAATAAAACGCAAATAGTTTCTCAAGTTTTCTCAAAAATAGTTATCAAATTTTATAGATTGAAAAGATGAATAAACTATAAATAAATGAAACAGATATTGTGTGGTGTTGTATTACTTATTTTTCTTTAAACCGAATTTCACAAATATTTTAACTAGATTATGCACACACGAAATTTCGAAAGCATTTCCATTTGCCTTTTTATTGAATTATAATCACTTTTTTGGTTTTTTTTATTACAACGAAAAAATAAACTGGGGCGGGGTAACAACAAAACGAAAATATTCCATTTTTTTTCTTTTCTTTCAAAAGCAAGGCGTGTATAAAACATATAAAATGGTTGTGGGTGTAACGGGAAAACGCAAATACAAGGACAAAAACGAAAACAAATATACGTTAAAGAAATTAAACAAAATTTATAAATTTTACACAAAATCAATCATATTGGGAAGAACGAAAAAATCATTATTTGCAAGAACAAATTATAAATAAAAGACAAACAAATGAAACAAATAAATGAGGGCGGGGACTTGACAACAAAACATAAATATTTTCTCTTTCTTTTGTTGCGAGCATCTAAAAGCATGTATACAATTATTTTTTTTTTTGGGGGGGGGGGAAATGGGAACACAGAAATTTTCAGAACAGAACTATTATTGCAAGAACGAAAAAAAAAATAAACGAGAAACAACCCAATTAGAAGAACAACCCAATTTCCCAATAAAAATCAATATGTTTTCAATCAAAATATTTTACGGAAAGAAATTTACAGGAAGTTGGCATGTGGACAATTGAAAGAAAGCCAATTACTTTTACTCTTCGAGACTGTAACATTTTCTCATACAGGAAGGTGCATGGAAAGAATATTAAAAAAAAACGAAAAAAAATAAACGCGAAACAAATGAAATAGATTTGTCTGATGCTGCATTACATATTTCATTTTTAATATCAGGAGTATGAAGATTACTTCTCTTAAAATCCCATTCCGCCCAAAAAGCCAACATCCGACAATCCGCTCAAAATACTAACAAAATCCGAAATTCCAAGCAAAATATTTGCAAAATTCTACCTTCGTAAAACCCCGAACCCTGCCCCCTATAGCAAGCGCAGCGCTGGAGTTGAGGCCTGCCGCAGGCAGGCCGAAAAGTAAGTGTTTGATTGTTCACCCTTTCGCCTGAACTTTTAATTTGATTATCTTCCCTTGCAAAAATTCAACGACGCTTGACGCTAATATAATAGCTAAGATTCTTTGTAAACAGAACTGGAGAAATTTCTTTGTTGCCCTTGATTTTATCAGGATTTTATCGAAAGTCGTTAGGCAATGCATCAATGCTCAATTAATTACACATAGTGAGCAACCGAAAGAATTCTTTCGTGAAATAATCATTGCTCTCATTTCGCAACGACGTTCAAAGACGGTCACAAAAAATTAAATGCCTCCCACCCTCCCTTCTATTTTGGTCAATATCCAGTATACTATAAAGATGCAGCATCCAATTCCTCCGGAACTATTGGCGGATCTAGGAATTTTTCTGACAGGTGCAAAACGAGGGGGTATGGGGGCGGAGCCCCCGAATATTTTTCGTGACTTTCGTGAATTTTTTTCGTGACTCTCCTAAATTTTTTTCTTGACTGGTTTGTTTAGGGTTTTTAGAAATATGTGATATGTGGAAAAACATTATTGAAATCTGAATATTTCCCAATTTATTTTAAGAAATATGAGATAAGAGATCTTTCAAAAATATTTTCAGAAATATGAGATATTTAGGAATTCATTTTTAGAAATATGATTTACCAGAGACCCCCATATTATTTTCTAAAATTTTCAAACGACAGATCTTTAATTTCTTGAAGATTAATGCCCATGTGAAACTAGTGTAAATAAAAATTTCTAAAATGTAAATAAAAAATTTTCAGCATCTTCACCTTGCTAAACCACATGCTTTGTTTTATACCAATTCATTAAGCCAAATAAAACCCTTAAAATGCACTCATAATTGAACTTTAAATATAGATCTTCAAATAGAACAAAAAAATCATTAAACCTAACAAATATACAATAAAAAAATCCAAAAATTGATTTGAACTGAACGTTTGATCAGCATCACTGGAACTAAACCTTTTCTGTTGTCCATAGTAATGTATAGGTCTTTACCATTATTCTTGCTGCTTGCAATCTTTTTAAACATGTTTATGCTTCTTCTGAAAGTCATCTCCCAGCACAAGCCACTCTTATGTTCAATTGCAATCAGAACAAAGTTTAAAAGAGCTCGCAATACTACAATCCGGCGTAAAATCTGGAAACTAAAAGATGGCACAATCAAAGACGAATATAAGAAAACAATAGAAGATACTATCAATCAGCACCATAACGAAGAGAGCAATCATGATGTTGACGAACTTTGGAACGCAATAAAATCTATGCTTATTGACACAACCGATAAATTGTGTAGCAAAACCAAAGGTGGTTTGGAAAGACAAAGAGTCACTTGGTGGTGGACTGACGAAGTGTCAAATTGCATAAAGACGAAACGCAAGCTGTGGAAGGAATGGAAAAACGGTGGTAGTAAAGATTCGTATTTGTTTGCAAAGAAGCATGCTAAACGAACTGTCTACCATGCCAAAAAAGAAGCTGAAAAGACCAAGATAAAAAACCTTAAAAGCAAAGAGGGAAAAAACTACATATTCACGCTAGCAAAACAGCTAAAACAGGAAAACCAATACGTCATCAGTGAAAATTGCATTAAAGATGATGATGGTAAACTTGTTTTCTCGGACAAAGATCGACTTGCTGCGTGGAAAAGTCATCATGAGAGCCTATTAAATGAAGAGTTTCCCTGGAACCCAGCTGAATTGACAATCCAAGAGCCTGTTGCCGGACCAGCGATAATAATCACTGAGGATATGACTGCATCAGCTGTAAGGTCAATGAAAAAGAAGAAAACAGCAGGACCATCTGAAGTTGTTATTGAAATGATCAACGCTGCTGGCCCAAGAATGATAACCTTATTGACCGAATTGGTTAACAAAGTGATTTATACCAGATAAACGGAAAATACCAGATGATTGGAACCTATCTCACATCATCAACTGTTACAAGAATAAAGGTGATTCCTTAGACCGTGGCAACTACCGTGGTCTTAAAATGCTTGACCAAGTTCTTAAACTTCTTGAGAGAGTCCTTGAACCCATCATAAGATCTCAAGTAAACATATATAATATGGAATGAAATATGAAATGTATAGAACACGCATTTCGTTATTTTGTTATTTCGTTATTTCATTATTTCATTATTTCATGTTCATTCTTAAACAATGTTCTGGAGCTATATGAATTCGATTATATGAATTTGACAAACTTTTAGAAAGCCTAACGGCTTGGAGGAATTAAGCAATTAAATTACTACACATTTCCACATTTCCATATTCCACATCTCCATTTGATATTCGATATTCTAGGATTTAAAGGTAGCCACAGAACAATGGGTGCTTATTATTCGGTCTCAGCAAGAAGGATTTTATTTACTTCCGTCAAAAATTCCATCTCACTGCTTTTCACCGGCTTTTCACCAAGTGTGGTGTTCAGTGTTCTTTTCGCAGACGGATGCACGGGCTGGCACAAAGAGGCCTGTGGAGTAAAGAGCAGATGCAAGAAAAGTAGGAAATCTAGTTTCGAATATTTATTGGTATCTTTGGTGCATCAGAAGACATTTATTTAGTTTTCTGAAGCAGTGCATCAAATCAAAGATTTCGTGGCAAGATGAAAGGAGGTTTGTTTGTTCCATCTGAGTATTTTGACATGTCAAGTCGTGTCATGTGATTTTTTCTATTGAATTCATTATTTGTCTATCTGCAGCGCTACACCATAATAATTGAATGAAGTTATTAAGGCAGGCCTAAAGATTTTTCCACCTCCGCAAACGAAATGCATTCAGGGCTTCAGAAAAAATGCCAAATTTGGAAAAATATAAAGAAAAAGAATTGCCTGGTGTGGCGGATTTTTGATATGTTGTGGGTATGCCGTACCCAAGGGAAAACTTTGTGAATCGAGTGGTACAGGTATTGCTTGGGGCCACTTTTTCCCCGCATCAGGTTGATGTGTTAGAGACCCAGTATCGAATCTTTGTTTTATGTGCATCACGGGACTGTGCACATACAAATGTGCACACAATTTTGAGTTGTGTGCACGGGACATTTTGAGCTCTTGCCGTTTTTATCGATTTCTTTCCATACTGGTTAATGATGACGCCTGCACTATTTCGTATTTGTAGCTTTGTGTTATGAAAACTTTTCACTGAGTTTAGCTGTTCACCATGTATTTTAAGATATGATATGTATTGTTTTGTCGACGAAAACATAATATTACGTTACCAAGAAAAGTATATTCACTAAATTGTTTAATAAATGTTGAGTTTGCAAATCAATAGCAATATTTTCGATTCAGCACAGCATGTGTTGCTGGTGTTGTTGACGAAGGTTCCCAATAACAATTATGTGCACACAATGTAAAAATACTGACTTGACCTGTTGTGCAATTCTGCTCGAGTAAACTCGTGCCAGTCTACCGGAAGTCAAACATACAAGTCAAGTGTTGTGGCTGGTGGGTTCTGTTTATTAGGTCGAAAAACAGTCACAGTACCAGGGCAGGGAAGGGACGAACGCTGATTTTTAGACAATCGCCTATTGACCATCTCCATCTTCTTTTTTCATGACATATATATATATGTACATATTGTATATGTACATATATATATATTGTGTGATATTATATGTACATAGATTGTACATAGATTTATATGTACATAGATTTATATGTACATAGATTGTGTGTATTTATATGTACATATATATACAATATAGTCACACTCTGAAGAGAACGAAAGTTTGAAAGGCCTAAAGTGTGCTATAACATAATGTGATGTTTTTCCTCAATTTGTTTACAAAAATTTTAGTACCATAATTTACCAAATATAGATACAGATATATATATATATATACATTCATATTTACTCTAATTTTTACATATAACTGAAATTTTTATCTGTGGAAAGGTGGAAAGTTCGTTCACGCCACACCGAAGTTTTACGCCACGCCGAAGTTTTACGCCACGCCAATTGCTTATGAACAATAGACCTATAAACAATAGACCTACTTTTTCCAATTCTGTTTTCCGCTGCGCTGGTACGCTGACATGCTGATGCGATGTCAGAAACTCAGTCTAAAATTTTGTTGATATGCTGATAAGATTTGAAATGGCAACAAAATGGCGAATTTATTTCTCTTCCTATACGTATTTACAGGAAGTGAAAGGAAACTGACTTATAATTTTTACCCGAAATGGTAATCATAGGGGCCCGATAGGCGCTATAGTCCACGCAATAAAGCCAATTTTTACTGCTTTTCATTCATTTTTACGCAGGATAAGAAGCCTGACAATTTTGCGCTCAAACCCTAGAAAGCCACATATACTTGCTCGGACATCATTTCAGTCGTAGAAAACCTCCTTTCCTTTTTTCCCTTTTTTGCGATCACGCCCTTCATATCGGCTTAGAATACCCCTTTGAAAAGTAGTTGTGCAACTAAACTGACCCTCGACTTAGCTACTACACGACTCCAAAGCAACCCGTTTAGTAAGCTTAAACTGAGTCCAAATCTCGCTAATCCATCTGAATTTCAATTTTTTTTCAAGAAATGTAGAACAATAACTATTCTTTTGAGGAATTTGTTTGTAGATAGAGTTTTTTATATATTGTATTGAATATCAGGGAGTTCTTTTTACGAAATTTTGAAATTTTAGATTACTAGAATGTCCTAGAATGGCTGTCGTAGTTTACTTTTTAGCTGTCCCGAGACAAAAGTTCATTGAGATTTTCGTACAAATCTTTGAATTTGGCAAAAGTTTGCTCCTATTTTGCTCCTTGATACATGCCTTCCGACGAAGGACTAACCATCTCCGACGAGGGGTTGTAGCCCTTTCTGTACCCCCCCTCTCTGTACCCCCCCTCTCTAGCACCACCACTGGTTTTCACCAACGCATTTCAGCAGCCTTAGAATACCGATGGAAAAAATGTAGGATAGCCTTTCAGCTCTGAGCCCAAATATGCATCCTCCCTGAGGTCCTTTAAGGGTAGTATTTAGTTTTAAGGTTTTTGTTTTGTTTTATTTTATTATAATTATATATTTTTAGGTATTTAGATTGAAATTAGGTTAATTGTTTGTTAATAATACTAATTTATATCATAATTAAACCTAGAGGGGTTTTGTTGCAGAGGAGGTCTTTTATTATTGCAATTGAGTAAAGGAGGGGTCTTATAAACATATGTATCCAAATATGTATTTTTATAATATTTATAATCTTCATAACTATTATCATTTATATTATTCATAATTCCTAATCATATTACATGTTCTTGATGTTAATGTTTGTGTTCAAACTTTTGTTAACAAATATGTACTGTGATTTATTGTATTTAGATTCATTAGTATTATTATTTACTGCCTAAGCCAGATAAGCTCTGCTTTCATTGAGTCGTGTAGAATGCAATTTTTATACCTAATTTTATTATGTCCATTTATCTGTAAGCTTTTTGTAAAGGATGGTCTAAAAACGCGAGTTGCTGTTTCCTGATCCCTGATATTCCTGTGCCCTGAACAGCAACAACCTTAGACTTACTACAAGTCTCGCTCTTAGAGGAATATTTTTTCCCTTCCTCGTACCCCCCCTCCCCCTATCTTATTCCTCTAAGAGCGAGACTTGTAGCAAGTCCACAACAACCTTAACAGGCACATGGACACTGCACATATGGGACAAAGCACATAAACTGCTTTAGGAACGACAACTCGCTTTTTTTTAAAGCCCATGGAAAGAATAGACTATCCTGTTAACAGTCAATAAAATTTCCAAAGATTCGTAAGAACAAAATGCCATATTCTTAGTAAGATTTGAATGATACGAAATTTACGTTTGAAATTGTGTAAAAAGCTTCTTATTTCGCATGGAGCATTTCTTTTCTGAAAAATATCCCTGGAAGCGAGGTTAAATTTTTGATTTAAAATAACCCTGGGCTTTTAAGAAATGCGCGTTGCTGTTTCTGCAGCAGTTTGTTCTTATTCTTCCCTTTGCCCCTGTACCCGTGAAGGTTGTTGTTCACACGTTTTACAGGGCACACGGATACAAAAGATTAGGAAACAACAACTCGCGCTTCTAAAATCTCTTGAAATAACAGAAAATAAAAAATGTTCAAGTTTTGAATATTTGAATGGATAATAACTTGTTGATTTTAATTTTTTTCAGAAGATAGCACAAACCGCAGAAATGCCTCAGTTTCAAGTCGTCCAAGGATTTCAACCAGTGATGACACCGGTAGGGATTTATTTAGCATAACATATGAAATTTGAATAAAAAAATTATTCGGAAATGGATGGCACACCCCAAAAAAGGTTCATTGGAGCGATTTTAGAATACTCCCACCTTTTTTCCTTCCTTGCAGTAAACTATTTCATGTCATACCTTCCTGTTGTATTTTCAAAACAACCCATTAAATCAAACCCGCTTTCCTTTGACCCAACCTTTTATTTTCCTCGTTTCCTCTCCTTTTTTAATTATGACTTAAACTTCACATTTCACAGACGAAAAAACTGTTTTCGAAACCATTTTGAAATCAGGTAAAAATAAGGTCAATATCTTTCTGGTACGACGATACACCTATATTTAAAGTTTTAAAATGTTTTTGTACATATCCCAAGAACGAAAATGCAAATTAAAATTGATGAAATGGAAGTCCATATTAATTACAATTGAGGAAGTGCATTTTTTTTTCTGAAATAGCAGCACACCAATACAACGGCTTTGTTGAAGTTTGGAAACATCAAAATCAATTCTGTGGAAATTTGATGGAGTACAGAGTTAGCTCGATTCACCTTCTGTTGAAATTTGAGCTACTGGTAATCTAACCTAGCTTGCTTATTTTGTCTGGGATCATTGACAATGTTTAGATCCAGAACGAGTACGAGTACGACATGGAAAAAAGTATAATTTAAATTCTAAAGAATAAACTTGCGAAAAATGTTGTTCCCATGGGACATCAGAACGTTGTGCTTTTCGAATCCCCAACGTGAAATTGACTGTCTTTTGGAAAAACAAGCTGAAGACTCAGAGGAGGAGAGAAAATTGGCTTAATTATGGCGACAGGAAGAAGGCCTAATCTACCAAGAACCCCTCAACATTGCGACAATAAAATATAAGGTTTACAAATAAAGCTATTTCTTTTGGTAAATCGTCTTTTGGAGTTCATTTTCCAATCCCGTTCTCGTTCTGGATCTCCTAAACCTACCTATTATGTAATCAATCACGAATCCAGAACCTAGGTACATAAACAACTCTTCTACTTCTGGTGGTTGATGATTAACAGTTCAGGTTTATGAATGAAAGTAAGCACACTTTTTATCAGGTTGCAAATCACAGTAATTGCCATATCTCTAATGTTTTACAACTATGGTAGCTGTTTTTACAACTAAAAAAAGAGTATTCCAAAGTGCCAATGATATTTGAATTTGTCTTTTTTGTTCTTTTTTTATAGTTGGTTTTTTAATATAGCTAAACTTATATTTAAATAGTATAATGCACCTAATTTATACCAACTAGTTTTCTAAAATGCCCTGTCCGCTGCCCCCTGTCGTGTGTATTGTTTTGAAATGAAAGTAATTTTTCCTGCTGGTAGATCTTAATGTAATAAGTTTCTTTTAAGTTATGGACAAAGAATGTGAATGTGAATTTAATACATTTTGACATAATGATGCTTAGCTGGGAATTAGATCTAACTCTTCGTCAAAAACCTTTGATTCCTAATCTCATCTGTATATTATTTTGTGCAGTTGGTACTCTTACTTGTATGCATGACTTTTATTAAAGTCAATGCTAGACTCAGTAGCACTTTTTAACAGCAGCTATGTCCCATTACAAATACAACAAACACAAACGGAAATGCTCATTTCTGCAACATGTTTTGAAAGGCCAAAGGCTTAATAGACCAAAGGCTTTGATAAATTTCATGTTATTTTGGAGAGATAATCACGAGACATCTGTTTTTCTTCTGCGTTCGAAACTTTGAACTTTTCATTGGGACCATTTTGAAACTTCAACGAGTATGCCATTGGGATCAGAGACATATGAGCCCCAGATTTTGCGAATATCCTTTTTAGGTTGATATTTTAAGGCATACCGTATTTCCTCTAAAGAACGCTGCCCTCTGATAAACGCCGCCCTCTATTGAACGCCGCATCTTCAAAAGCGGCGTTTATTAGAAAACACACGAAACGAGAAATAACGAATAGTTTATAAGAGTTTTACTTGTTTTCTATCAACAAATTCTTCTATAACTAAAGATAAAAACGAATATTGTTTTTTCCGCTTCAAGAGTTCATCATAAAGAATTTTTGCATGAATGTTACTTGGTGTGTAACAGCTGAATTGTGCAGGCACGCTCAAACCAACTTCTCGTATTCTTTTACCATTGACGATTGCGTGCACGTGATTATCTCCAATTTCAATAAAAAATGCTATGATCTTCGACGATTCTATCGGTAAATGTCCCACTAAAATTCCCCCGTCTGTCATCTTCTTGTACGTTCCAATCGCATACTCATCCAGTTCTTTGGCCTCCAACCGTTCATCGCGTTTGCAAACCAAAGACTCCCCAACGTTGGGTACCCAGATGTCTTTCTAAACATGATGTCCACGGATATTGGTAGAAAACCTTACATTTAAATACATTTATCTCACTTTTCATTTTATAAAGAACGCCGCCCTCTAATGAACGCCGCACGCCGCGGCGTTCTTTAGAGGAAATACGGTATGTGCCCTTTTCCCTTTTAACTGTATGGGAAAAGATACCCCCTTTAGAGCTGTGCCCCAAGCAAGATTTGCTTCTTACATACTTCCCTGATTGGGATCATGATTCATTTACTTCAAATTTTGATGTTGTATGTCGTAGCGATACCTGCCCAGATCCTCAAATTAATAAGAAACAATCACGTATTCACTTAAACCATAACCTCAGGCTCTGCTTCCCTTTTGAGTGACTTCATTAAACTTTTTACTGGCATGAACATAAAGTATTATTAATTTTACCTAATAGACCAATGCAGCTCTGGTTTGTGTTTACACCAAATTCAAGTCATGTGACCAATTGTTTTCAGTTTTTGAGCTTTTTCGGAAATTTTGAGATCTTTGATTCAAGATCCTTGATTCAAGATCTTTTAGCAATAGGGTCCGAGCTTGGTTTCTTATAAAGTAAAAAACGTGTATCTCAGGACGAAATGTCCCTTTCTTTTCTCATTTTTTATTGGCTCAATCGAAGCAGTTAGAATCTTACGTCAACATTCGATGGACTGGGAACGAGGTTAAATGATGTTCAATTATTACAAAAGTATTAGTTATGCTCCTCCGCCAGATACATATTTTCAACAACAACAACAACGACGACGAGCGAAAACAAAGGGTCTAGTGCAGTAAGACTACTTAAGGACCTTTCATTTATTGCCATGGGGTGGACAAAAGATTTTTGTAAAAATGTAATATTTTTTCCGAGATTCCTCTTTCTTCCCCCATCTTATCATAAATATCTTATCATAAATTCAACATTCATAAAAGACCCCCCCCCCTTATAAAAAAATTAACTCATTAAAAAGCTCCAATTCTTCTTGCATGAAATAAAATCTAACACCTCTATAAAACCTCCAGCCCACCTCCATTGTAACAAATGAACGGTCCCTGGTCCCTGGTATTTAGAGCATCTTCAGCGATATTAAAGAAAATCAAATTAAAAGAAAAACATTTAAAAAAAATCGAATAACGAAACGACTGAAAAAGGAAACATTACCGAGGTGTATCCATAATTACGCAGAAAGTATGCGTCTATTGACACGTGTCTTTTGTAACATATGCAGGAAAAGGAAAGAACAAAATTAATAAATGATAGTTTACGATAGTGATGAAATTCATTGATTACAATTTTTGATTCAATTTTTGAAAATTACAACGCCGAAAGTCAAGAAAGGACAGTGCACGTGAAACACATACAATTAGGTATTTATACAATTTAGTGAGGTTTTTTTCACCAGAAATGACCAGTCAAGGGTTACACCTCTGAATAGATTCAATTAACGCTTTGACGCCTTTATTTCTAATTAACAGGTAAATCTTGTGTTGGTTTCCATTTTAGTTTTTAGTTTAGTTTAAATGCTTAACGCTCACTTTAAAATATAAAAGTATTTTAAATCGTCTGAGCAAAATAGATAAGGCAAAACCTCGATCATTACATAAATCACAGTTTGTATCGCTGTTGGTTTGATTTTCTAGAGGCTAAAGAACTAGCGTCATTTTGTCCAGGATGGCCTAATTTCGGCTTGAAGCTCATCTCAAGCAGTGATCTCAAAATGACTTAAGGTCAGGACAGGTACTCGATAAAGCCAACTATTCAAGCCATCAAAGTATAAAAGAAATTCTAAGTACTACGAAGAAAGAGTGCTCTCTTTTCTTTACACACGAAAATCCTTTTCATGTGATCACAATAATCAAATTGATCCACTCTCCGTTTCATGTGATTAGATGCATCGTTGATCTTTTGTTACATTATAATTTCATGTGAGATATCAAACGTAAGATAACCAATCACAAAGTAGGATGCTATCAGCTATTAAATTTACACTCGAAGAAAACTACAACATGTAGGAATATACCTCCAACACTACTTAAAACAATCCTGGTATAAGTGCAAACATTTCACAAATGGTTTTTAACAACTTGTAGAAAGGGCCTCGTTCCCTGACAAATTAACACCTGCACCTCATCATAAAAAAGATAAAAGACATACATCAAAAGCAAATTATAGACCTATTAGTGTCTTACCAACAGTTTCAAATATATTTAAAATAATAATGAATGGACAAATTGGTTAAATTCACGAACCCTTCCCTGTATCAGTTATTATGTGGATTCAGACGCGGCTATAGTACACAACATGCTCTAATTCGACTTCTACTAAAAAGGGAAACATGTTTGGGCAGAGGAGGAAAAGTTGGAGCCATTTTAATGTACTTGCCTAAAGCATTTGGTTACAGAAAACATGATTTATTATTGGCAAAGCTCCACGCATACGGTTTCGACCTTTATTCATTATATCTAATAAATAGCTACCTAGAAAATGGACAACAAAGCCTCAAAGTAAATAACTCCTTTAGTTCCTGGAAAGAACTATATATGAGTGTACCACAAGGATCAGTCTTTGGTCCACTATTGTTAAATATTTTTCATAAATTATCTATTAACATCAATCATAGAAACAGATATTTGCAATTTTACAGATGATACAACTTTATATGCTTGTGATAGTAATTTTGATAATGTAAAAATCACCAAAATTGAAATTGACTCAATTATTATCAGCCAATGGTTTAATGATAATTAAACTCAATGGAGAAAAAGCCACTTTTTAGCCCTCTGTGCACAAAAGGATACTTCACTCGTTAGCAAAAAGCCTATGGGATGGCAATAAACTTTCTACATTATGTTGTATATCAAGATACATGAGTCCTGAAAAACTTTAAAATTTTCAATATTGCTCTCTGGTGTGATGTTTCATAGCAGAAGACAAGGACACGAAATAAATAAGATACACCACAGAAGATTGAGAATTGCATAATGCATGTGGTGCGGGATTAAAAAATTATCAGTTAAAAATTATTAAAACCACGTTTAGATCCCGACAAAGTTCTGTTTCAGAAGTTAGAAAATAAACCTCAAGTTTAAATCTCGAACTATTTGAATAGGCAAATTTTCAACTACTTGTTACTAAGCAAGAAATTTTCAACTACTTGTATATAAAACAAAACTTGAGTCCTTGAACCATTCTTTCATGAAAGAAATTTTCCCATGAAAACCCAAAATTATAAATTAAGAAATGCAAATTAGTTTCTTTTAATGAATGTTCACACTGTAAAATATGGTACCGAAAGTATCCGATTTAGAGGACAACGTTTATGACAGACTCACTCAAACTTCTTAATGAATTTAGAATTGCTTACAGAATTTAAAACTGCTTACAGAATTTAAAACTGCAGTTAAAGGGATGGTCAAGCAAAACTTTGTTCATGTCGTAAATGTAAACAGTTTGTCCCAAATTTAGGCTTAATATAATAAAATTGTTATTGCTGTATTACCGTACAAGGACTAAAATAATTTTAGCTGATGTTTTACAACGTCCTTATATGATTCGTATGTTACTCTTTGATAAGGTTGGCCTACCCAGTTTTTGTAAAAAACAAGAATGCATAGTAAAAAAACATAATGGTGGAGCCTTGGCCAGGTTTCTTATAAAAATAAAAGAAGCCCCTTGTCCATGTACGATTAATCTTGTGCGCTCTACAACGAACGTTGAGTGACTTTTACAACTTTAAGCCATTGCTAGTTAGACCTTGCGATAACTACCCATGCTCAAACAATTTAAGCTCCTTTGAGACTATATTCTTTTTAAACATAATTTATTTCAATTTCTTTCTACCCATCCCTTTTAAAATTTTGACCCATTTCAAATGACCTTTTTGCAGATTATATGCCTAATGCTCTCTCTTGAATTTCTTTAAACAATGGCAGCGCGCCAGAGACGATCTCGCTAGTTTCCAAGAATCGGCAAAGTTATCAAGGAAAAATGATATAAATTTAACTGGGTATGCTTTTTGGTAGCCAAATTTCGTCATAACCCCCTCCCCCTCACCAAATTTGTTTCCGGTTTTTTATATTTTTTTATATTATATTTTTCTCACAGCTTTTTATTCTTTTTCATTCTGTGCAAATTTTAATTCAAGTCTGCCCTTTGAGGATCATACCGTAATAGTTAGATTGAGCCTCTCGAATAAGCCCCCCTCTCGAATAAGCCCCCCTCTCGAATAAGCCCCCCTCTCAAATAAGCCCCCCTTGAATAAGCCCCCCTTGAATAAGCCCCCCCATTCAAATTGATTTTCATTTGCAATTTTCAATGGCACGTGCACCATTGTATTTTATCTTGAAAAGGTGGATTACAGTCAAATCTGCTCTCTGTTTGGCCATTTGAAGCACCGCAAAAGTTTTTGTTTTTGCTGATACATGCTAATGCGTGACATTGCACTTTTTATAAAAAATATTGTCCCATTTTTTATTGGTCAAACAACGGGAAGAAGATCTTTTGCTTTATCACTTTATTATGTACTCGTTAAATTCGTACATAAGAATTGAAAATCGGAAACAGGATTTTCACATTATTTTACCGGACCCCCTTCGTCCTCCCATCTTTCCCTTCTCGATACTTTCATTTTGCAAAGTTTGATGATACTTTTCTTTCTCGCTCTCGCATGTTTGTTTCAGGCGAATGACGTCAATTCTGCTTGAACCCAAAGCCATTGCGCATTTCATTTCTGTAATTTTCCCAATATTTTTCGATGACGCACATCCGTAATGGATGGCCTGCTGCTGGTTGCCAATCAGTTTTATTTTGTTTTTATCTTCTTTGCATCAATGCACGGGGTTTTGGTTATGAAACGCCTCTCATTGGTGACAAATCATGTTTGCTGAAGTCAGAATATCACAAGATCCTGTTTCATAAAATTTGTATAAGAAATTGCTTCGCTTTCATATACAGGGGGTCGAAAAGACGAAGGGAAAATTTCCCAAAAAATTATCAAAATTTGTTAAATTTAAAACTGCAGGTCACTTTTAATTCATCGGCATAAATTCAATGTTTTCATTAATTCGGGACCTGTTGTATTTATGGCTTTTTATTTGAAGAATTTCTTGATCGGCTACCTCCAATGATAAATATTGGGCGTTTGGCAATTTAGAAGGGACCACACCAGGACTTTCCATAGTGCAGCATAGTTACTGTGCATTGTTATCCTTGGCAATGTCCAGGCATCTTTTCACATTGTATTTTCACCTTTCTTTCTCGGAATCACCTGTAATTTTGCCCATGCTTTAACTATGCGGCTGCAGCAGGTTGTCCATGCTAAGTTTATCAAAACATTTAATTGTGCTACAGATACGGAAGTCTTGAATATTTAATGGTTGTTTTAGACAAAAGGGATTGTCCGGAGGAATGCGTTGAACAATGTCCAGAATCCATATTTGGTATTTATTCCCATATGGGTATTTTGCGATTGTAAGCAATTTATGAATGGATTGCGTTTCGATGCATGTGCTTCATTCTTTCAAGAAGTGAGTTTCGAAGTGGTAATGTTGTGAAGTGTCAATGAATGAATTCTGATTTCAATCAATCAAGCATGGCTGAAGAAGGTCAGAACCATTGGCATTGTTTTCATTCAGACTTTTAACGTTTTTGTTTTGCTGACATTAGTATCATGTTTATTTTTTACGGCGTTTTGAAAATCATTGCGAATTTATGATTTTTTTTATGAAATAATGGTTTAGGCTGCTCTGTATCTGCATGCGAGCAGAACAGAATTTTAGGCCAGAAAAGGTTTAAGGTATTCGGGAACGATTACCATATAGTCCAAAGGTTACGACTACGAGGCGAAGTCAGAGTTTATCTATAGGCCTACGGCATACCGGCCAGCGAATTTACTATTCTATTCTTCCATTTCCACCGTTAATATTGGTATTTTGAAACTTTAAACTAATTCTAGTCTAATTCTATTTTTTAATTAAAGTTTGTTTTGTTATAAAACGTTTTCATCAGGGCAGTATTGCTTTTACGCCATCGCACAGGATAGTGGTAAAACCAGACAGCCACAGTTAAATCTGGCCATGTCTTTAACCTATCAAGTTCAGTTGATAAACTTCATCCAAAAAGGTTTCACTATATATATATATATATACTGGTCTATATGCCTATATATAGTATTTCAATTTCATTTATTCAAGTTTATTCATCATATATCAACCAATGTATCTACAGTACAATAGTTTAGCCACGTATACAATGATTAAAGTAAAAAAAATGGGTATGTATTTTTACCAAAATTTAAGAAAAACACAACACTGTATTGTTATTATAAGGAACCTTAAATTTATACTCTGGAAGTTCCTCATTTTTTAAAGTTATTTTCAGGAATTTCTGCGAATTTTGCCCCCTCATCACGAATGCTTCTAAAACACTTAAAAATAGATGTCCCTTCTTCACAGTTAATTTATACTTACTTGATTAATGCATGAATACTACTTGCTTAGATACCAAAATAATTTACCCAAATATCAGCCTGGAGTTCCTTGCAGAAAATGTTTACAATGTAACAAAAAATTAGGTTATATAATGGTACAAGGTATTAATAATGGCAAAAATATTAATCAAAATCAAATTCGCACATAATCTATTTTATTTTATAATATAGATATATATACATTTTAATGCTTTTTTAAATTTATTTTATTTCTTTCATTAAAAATAATAGTAATAATAATAATAATAATAATAATAATCTATTCATAAACACTACCAATACCAGGTGAATCAAAAGAAAAGTTGTGGCGTTTGTCACATTGTATTTGAGAAAACTATAGCAATCGAAACACTTAGTTTTATATAATTTCTTCTCCCCTCAAAGGCTAAATTAGCTGTTAACATATTGGATGTATCCATTGTCTGGACTAAAGTGCCTGAACTGAATTTTATTTGAAAAATCCTCTTCCAAATAATGTAGAAATATTGTGTGAGGTAATTTATAGATCTGAATTTTGTGATTTTATGTTGAGTTTTGCAGTTAATTGTCCATGATACACAGTTACCCAGATAATAAATGGATCACAGACAAGGGTTTTACAGGAACTCTGTCAATTTTATTCAAACCTTCAATTGTCAGACGACATCAGGCCCAACCGTTCATGACATTGTTTACTTGGGCCACTTCAATGTTTTTTCTTCACCCAAAAATTAAGTGATAGATCAGGCGGGTATGGAGTCTACTGGGCATGTTTGGAAAAATCACTTTGTTTTGTGGCATTGTATCTTCCATTTTACGTGGGGGAATTGATGGTTTGGTCCAGGGTAAAATGAGTTGGTATGGGTGAAATGTTTTTGTGATCAGGCGGGTATGGAGTCTACTGGGCATGTTTGGTAAAATCACTTTCTTTTGTGGCATTGTATCTTCCATTTTATTTGGGAGAATTGATGGTTTGGTCCAGAATAAAATTAATTGGTATGTGTGAAATGTTTTGGTGGGTTGCCTTTACAAGACTTTCAGGGATGATAATATGAAAAAAATGTTGTTGAAAAATTTGTCAATTTTCTCATCTTTTTTTGGATGATTTTCAATTTTATTACAGCACTTTTAGAAAGTGCAGTGGATGAATGTTTGCCCTTTTATCTCACACAAACATGTTGTTTGTCAGAAAATCCAAGTGTTTGCCCCCTCCAAATAGTTTTGGCCCCACAGCACTCAGGACCTTTTTCCAACAGTTTTTGCATTCTGTTTTTTGGCAAATATACATTTTTGGCAGGCGTAAAGTGTTTAAAAATTTTATGAAATCATTACTTCGGTCTTTCAGCAGCAGAACATAATGTTGATTACCAAAATCAGGACTTCTTCAGGAATTCAGCACTCAGGACTTCTCCTGAGATGATTGATGCTATTATTCTCTACCTTCACCATCTTCACATAACATCTTAGTTTGTATTAAAGTAGTAATTTTTTTAGTAATCAAGTTTTTATATGAATTTTTGTAATTTTTCAGGTGCAATGGTTGTTCACCTCAAGGAGAGTGAAAGTGACAGATCTGATTGTCTCATAAAAGACACAGATGATGCTAATTTAGACGCAGAGATAGAGAGGGCACTGACAGAAGCAGAAAGCAGAGAAGCTTGGGGTAGCAAAGCAGAGTTCCTTCTTGCTTCTATTGGACTTGCTGTTGGCGTGGGTAATGTCTGGAGATTTCCATATTTGGCTCAAAAGCATGGGGGAGGTAAAGTGTTTATTATTTTTGGTTATTTTTGTGAAATTTAATGTTAAACCTTACAAATTGTATATTTTTTACCAATATACTGGATGACCCCAAAAAACCATCCCTGTTTGCACTGCTGTAGCTCAAAATCCATGAAGCTATCAATTTCAAATTCTACTAAAACCTATGTCTGAAGGGCAAACATTTATTATACGTGGGGAGTTTGACCAATGAATCTTTTCAAATTTTTAACTCCAAAGAGCCATTAAAGCAAGCAGGTTGTTTCATTCAATGTCAAACATTTTTTTTCTTGAGTTTTGGACAAGTATAAGCATGGTCACAGACGACTGGATGAAATCCCAACCTCTGGTTTGCCCTTATTGACATTGTTTTATGCACAGTCTCACAGATTTTGAACAGCAGCCCTGCAAATAGAAACAGTTTTTGTGGGTCACCTAGTATATTATTGAAGCATCATATTAAAAACACATTTTCCTTTAAGGGGCATTTCACTCCTGAAATTCTTAGACACTTTTCACATAAATTCTTTTGTTTTCTGGAGAATTCCATCAAAATCTCTAAAAATGCATTTGTTTGAAAAAATCTTATACTGCTTTTGAAGGAAGTTATGTTTTCTACAACAAAAACATATACTTATTTGATTTTGTCTTCTGAGACAAGCTTTTGAAGTAGAGAAAGGTTTACTGTGTTTGCTGAGCCAAGGCCAAACTGGAAACATAAGCCTCATCTGGAAACATGCTTAGAATGTAATGCTTGCTTTAAAATTTTGCATTTATATGTAAAGGTCAGGTTTGTCAATATTTTTTCTGGCATTTTGCAAGGCTCTTAAAGTCCCCAGCTGGAATTCTTAAACAAATATATATTTTAAAAGAAAATGGCTGTTCTACATTGACATAATAAAAGTGCATGCTGCTGTAGGTCTATGCTATTGAAGAGTTTTCTGAATAATCATTGTTTAAAAATGACAATGATATTATCATTCATTGAAAATTATGACTAATTTACTCTTTTGAGGCTGAGTTGGAAGTATTTTAATGAGATTTACTCAACATCAATATCTGGGCTTGTTCTTATTTTCAAATAATAAAACTGAATTTCATTCATAGATTCCTCTGAAAACAGCAGGCTCTATGAATAATTTATGATTGTATTATTGAACATGTGGAATTTGATGTTGTTCTGCAGCTAATTTCTTAAGTTTATGATTTTTTGATCTCAACAGGCAGCATACTTTGTGTTTGAGATTTTTATGATGTTTTCTTTAAAAATGTCTGCCTGATGCATGAAAGCCATTTGACCAATGTGGGCAAGTTTGGCTGGATAGCAATATCTGTTATTTTCTCAGCAAACACATAAATACAAAATTAAACCACATGGAGTGTGGAGGAGCACAGTTGCTTGCTGAGGAATTAATTTTAATTGGACAGGTTCCATTTTTATTCTACATATACATATATTATTCATTTATATACATTTCATAACCAGGACTTTTGAACGTCATGGAGAGCTGATTGATTTCAGAAATTTGTATTTAGATTTCTCCTCCATGAGATTCCTCTGGGGGCTCTATGTTTGGCTCATCATACTGAAGGAAACGAAACCAACGAAACGAAACCAACATATCCAAATAGACCAACACCATAAAATAAAACTAGGAAAGCAAAAACGATGAAAGTCAATGACTGAAATAATAGTTTTTGTTCTTTTTTTTTTTTGGGGGGGGGGGGGCTGCGTTGGCAAGAATTCCTCTATTCACTGCAGAAATTGGAATATTTATGCTATTTTTTCAACTAACCATCCTCGGGCCCTTGCTATATCTCAGCCATTGAATGAAACCAACAGAGCAGCAGCCATCAAAGCCAATTTGAACTGTGATGGATATTGGCAAATCCTACAAGGCAGGCCCGTAGGAAGCATTTTTCGATGGGGGGGGGGGGCTAATTCGCCGAAGGCCAAAAGTAATGGTGCCAGCCCAGACTGCAGAGTATGCAAAGGGCGCATCTAATAATGAAAAGTAAAATACATATTGCTTACATTTTAGAGCATCCGGGGAGGGGGTTCGGGGGGGATTGTGAAGCCCCTTACTTTGGCTATAAACCTCACCAACGCCCTTTATTTAGCTTAACATTTTGTATCACATGTCGTTAAATATTATATTTATTGACCTGCCTTTGACAGCCAAGAGGTTTGTGCTGGCGTGCACTTACTTGCGCACTATATGCCAGTGGAATATGCCAGTGGTCTGGGCAATCTACAAATAGTTTATTGATTTTATCCAATCAAATGCGCTGTACGGATCACCAGCAAACTGTCCATGTGATCACGTTCACGAACCGTGTCCAGAACAGAAAGAAAATTTGGCGGTTGAAAACGGCTCGCTTCTTCCCTGACTGACTTTTTTCACCTCAAAATAAATCACCTAATATGAAGATAAAGGCAATGAGAATGGTATGAATAAAAATTAGAATGGTAATGAATAAAAAACGGATCTTTGCAAAATGCTACGCATTTTTCATTGTCAGAATTGTTGCCACAAGTTGATAAGACACGTA
>JAYJMH010016540.1:0-21112 GCA_036873815.1 Phacellophora camtschatica
GTTTGACTTTTTATGCGAGACAGTTTTTGAATATATGGCAAAAGAACACACTCATCTCAGAGAAACAATTCCGGTTGCAGAAAGAGTTGGGGTTGCTATTTGGTGGCTTGCAAATGGGGGGTCATATCGGTCAGTTGGTCAAACTTTTGGTATTTCAACTTCGGTTGTCGGTTGTCAGTAAATCGCGAAGGTAAAAGAAATGGGCTGCTTGTTCTTGGGCTTTCAAAAAATGAAGACCGAGGCAAATAGATCGGCGGCGAATACATTGGCGGAGGCGGCCTAAAACTGGAAACTTGTGATTATGACGGATCTTGAGAGTCTTCCAAAAAATCATAATCTTCATTATCTTCATCGTTACCAATTTTGTTCACATTACGTCGAAGATTTGCCATGTTTGAAATTTAAAAGCTTTGAGTTGTCATACGTAAAATAAAATGTAATTTTTCATTTGTGGCTGGTGTGGCTCAGTACATAAATAAAATTTGATTTACGAAAAATTGTCAAATCATCGAAAGATTATGACGGATTTATTATCACTGGGTGCCACTGCTCTCTCGCTGCTCTCCTGGCGGTGCACCTGGGCCAAAAATGTAAGCAGGAAACGAAACAAATTAACATTTGCTGGAATTTGTCACTGTCTGAGCTCAGTCTGAGCACTTTTTTAACTCTAGCGTATATCCACCCGTTGTTTTTAAATTCCAGCTAAAACAACTCCATTCAACGAATTCATATATCTATGAGCAAGCCTTGGGTCACAATCTATTCCTGAATCTTTAACATGCTTCATCTTCAAAACATTTATCATAAGCTCCTTACACTCCTGAACACCATATGATTCATATGATAAATTTGACGTTTGACCTTAAAAATTCATCTGAAATCGCTGATTGAATTCTATTTGAAATAGACATTACCAAACCTTCTGCAAACGTCACATGATCATTTTCTATTTCTGCATCATCTCTTGCTGTCCATTTTGTTTCCTGTTGCACCTTTATTCCCTGGTAACTCGGTTATCAACCAACCGGGCAGAAGTGTCACTCCATTGTATACTTTCCCTGGCTTGAGAGTATTTGGCCTCTCTAATCGAGGTAACGAGCCAGGTTCTCCTCTCCAGGTTCTCCTTTTCCATCAATTCCTGAACTCTTGGCCACCAAACCTTCAGCTTCCAAAATGGTGTGTCCAGGGATTGCACCCAGTGCATGAGATCAACAACTGGCTTCATTGTGTCCAGAAAGGCTAGGAGATCTGATACAAAATCAGATCCTGCCATCATGTATTGATATTCTTCATCGTCTTGGCGGATGAAGCAGATTAAATGCTTGCTAGTACGATTCATAGCTGTTTTCAATTTGCAGCCACTGCTCGTATGAGGAGCTTATGAATCTCTGAGTTGCGTAGGAAACTGGTCTTCTTGCTGCAGGATCCACAAGTTGCAGAAAGGGAAATCCTTTTCCGTGTGCCATGATCGTGTTCAATACGTTACAGCATTTCACACACCAAGGTTCATCAAGTGAGCAGCATCCCAAGTAGCGGGTAAATCTAGTCGATTTTCGAATGCATGCTCAATCCCCATTTCTTCTAAAATTCTGGCACGAAAACCACTTGCTTTGTACGGTCCATCTGCGGCAATACCACACAATCTTGGCAATATATCAATTGAAAAATTATCTTTGATAGCATTTAGTAATAATTCTGCAAGATAATCGTACGAAGCGGGCTCGAATGATGAATAAACTGGTGGTGCAGCAACTGGGATCGGACATGTTATGCCATTAGCATCACGCGAAACAATGACCGTAGCTTGGTTTGTTGTCCAAGATGGGGTTCCCTTGTCCACGGTGGCCAGAATTCTTTTCAGAATTCTTTTTGTAGTTGGCGGGTTTTTCTGTTTGGAAATGAAAATACCTGTTGCAAGGGTACCAGCTTGAAGCAAGCAATTGCTGTGCTTTTAATGGGTGCATGTTTTGAAGCGTAGGTTTTGCAGCTATGTTTAATTTGTAGCAAGGTAAACAGCGCAGAAATCCAGTTTTAGCATTTTCATCGTAAAACGATTCAAGAAGATTTGTGGCTCCTATTAGTTGGGAAATGTTTTCTGTTTCTTTTATTCTGATGATGGATTTAGAAGTTTCGCTATCCTCGCATGCTAATTGCATCATTCTTGCATGCTTCTGCCCAATATCATCAACTTTCATCGTTAGTTTTTCAATGGCATCCACCACTCTCCAAAATGACATTCTCGTCGGTACTGTCTGTAATTTTTTTCTTTGAATTGAAGTGACGTACCTTGGAGGATTTTTTTTGGACCAGATATTGAAGACTCGATAGAATGTGCATCGTCCAAATCTATAAGGCGATTCTCAGCGTCGTTAGAATCATTATCAACAACTTCATCATCAGAATCTGAATCAATTCCGCTTGGGAAGAATTTGTTTGATGAATCAACTTTTTCCTTTTCTTCCCTGCTGCTTGAGGAAAACTCTCGCCAGATTTAGTTTCTTGGATAACAGGCAGTTTACCTTCTGATTTTTTGGCAGGCAGATCTTTGGGTTTTGCAAAATTTTTCGCAATTCTTGTACTTTAGCGGCATCAGATGGCATAAATTTGAATGATTCATTTTTTGGTGGACAGTGCCATCTCGATTTATGCCGTTTAACAGTGGAGCTGTCTATTCTGCAAATAGTAATGCATCTTTCTTCCATTTTCCCCTGAAGTGCTTCTTCAAGACATTCGATGCAATAATATTTTTTCTGGTGCAGTTTCTTTGGTTCTGAGTGTTTCCTTTTTTTGGCAGGAATTGAAACTTACTGATTGCTTCTTCTCTTCCAGTCCCATATTCATTTTTGCGTGGGCTCTGGTTTTTCTGATCTTGATTTTTTAACAACCATATTTGCTGGCTTTCCTTGAAGAAATTAAAACCATGCTCTTATTCATATTGCTTTTTATACAATATGAATAAGAGCATGGTTTAAATAATATCCCTGGATTGGAATACCGTTTTAGTTATTACGATTGGAATACATTTAATTTAACTCACAGATGCACTTTAAGTTGCGTCACAAAACACAATCGAAAATCTCTTTGGCGGTGGTGCGTAGAAAGCGTAGAAATTTTTCACCAAGAAATTCTTTATAAAATACATACATACATACACACATACATTATTTATTTTGTATAGCAGGTCGAGAGTGGTCAGCACATACATTATTTATTTTGTATAGCAGGTCAAGAGTGGCCAGCATAGAGCTGATGTAAACCTGCTTAAATTAATCCTAGGATAAAAAGTTAATAGTTACAATTTGTTAATACGAGAGTTAAATTGTTAAAATATTGTGGCTAAAATAACATCTAGTAGTATTTGAAATTATCCAAATCTTTCTTTTTTATTGTTGCTGAGTTATTGAAGCTTGCTGCATCTATTTCTTTAGAATGTTTTGTAAGGGTCTTCTTGAAATTATCGTAGTTTTTCATATTCTTTACACTCTCGGGCAGTGAGTTCCACAGTAGCGCCGATCTGTATTTAAATGACTTTTTTCCTTCTTCTGTCTTTGGTCGTGGTACATTGAGTTTCAGGTTGTCTCTCATAAGATTTCCACTTTTTTCAATGATGTTGCTAATCTCATCAGGACAGTTACTATAATATGCTTTATGTGTTAGGCAGATTACCTTTCTTTTGTACATGTACTGTATTGACTTCTAATTTGCTTTTTGCAGCACATCTTCGTTGTCTGTCCCCTTAAGCTTAAGTATCTTGTTATCTAAGTGCTCCATTTTTGTGGAGGAACAATTACCCCCATACTGACATTCCATAAGTCGAGTCTGGAAGGATTCCCTTGAAGTATATTGTTTCAAGGATTTCATTTGGCAGACTTCATTTTTTTCGGCTGTTTAATTTTACTGTTCATATTGGATGCAGCATTCTTGATATGTGATTCCCAGTTTAACTTGCTATCGACTATCATTCCTAAACATTTTGATTCTGATACATAGTTAATGACATGGTCTTCTATCTTGATTTTTTTGATAAGAATTTTTTTTTGATAAGAAATATTTTGATTTTTTTTTATAAGAAAGTAACTCTCAGATTTTCAATAAATAAAGAAACTTGAGTACTGGTAAATATAGCTTAAGAAAACGTTTAAAATTTACTTTATTTATTGTGATATATTTTTGTAGACATTGTGTTAAATTCTGAATTCATATACTGTTTTTACTCAGTTTAATAAAAACGCAAGACGACATGAACGGAGAAACGAAAATTAATTTAATTTAAAATGCCAATATATTGCCACTGCATACATTGCTTTTTCGGGGATAAACCATTAAACATAATACGTAATAAATATCCAACTTGTTTACCTTACAATTTCACAAATTTTGCAGATACATTTCTGTCCATAGCCCTCGCTTCCCTCTTGTATCCCACAAAAAATGTGCACAAATTTGCGACAGTTCACACATTGATGAGCTTCACCAACTTTATTGTTACAAACATGACATATGCATTAAGTAAAAAGAAAAGAAGAAAGTTATAAATTTTAATTTCTTTAATATTTGAAGAAGGAAGGGTTGATAAAGCCTTTTGATTGACCTGTCCAAGAATATTCTAACTCGATCAATGTTTATTTTCTCAAAAATGGTTCACTGGTACAACATTTAAAAAACGTTTTTGATCTGGGCTCTGAGGTAGGCCGAGTTAGGCCCAGCAATAAAAAAGATATTATTGTTATAGTTTGTGATTTAAATTTAAAAATTAAAAATGACCCAACAATCTATAAAATTGACTTTTTCAAATTAAAAAATATTAAATTAAAATATTAAAATTAATTCGTACTTAACTAGATCTTTTTCTCAATTCACAAAGTCACTTGAGTTCTATTTCAAAGTTCCATTGCACATCTCACATTGGTTAAATGAACAAGCAATCCAAATGAAGTTTGTTTTAAGAAGACAAAGATTTGGTGGGGATTCCAAGGGGGGAATCCAAGTGACACAACTGGTAAACGTGACATTATACAGACAAAACAAAATAATAAACAATTGCAATATATTGCTTCGATGATAACAGAATTCCAGGTCGGAGGATTCCTCTGCCATTACCCCCAACGCATTGGTTGCCGATACCGCCACACCAATACGCCAAGGGAAACAAGGAGTCCACACACCCCTCATTTGCGCCACTGAGTTCTGTGTTGTATTATCTCATTTGTTTTTTTTTACCTTAATTGTTTGAATGAATGAACAGTGGTTTATGCTGTAAATTTCAATTTTCAATTTAGTTAAATTCAAAAGTGGGAATAAAAAAGGTTATAATTGTGTGATCTTATGGTCCCATTTTTATTTTTTTCATTTTTTCATTTTTCCATTTTTCCTGCTGTTATTTTTAGCAACCCGGAAACATCAAAACAATTGTTTGTATTGTTTTTATTGAACGAAAGTGATTGGAGAATAACATAGTACAGTAATGGAGTAATATTGACCGCATCCAAACTATTAATTTATTTTTACATATTTTCTGTGTTTTATCTTCTTTAATGTTTTCAATTTTTGTTGTATTTTTGGCATTGCCAAAAACCGGTAATTATTCCCAACTTTTTGCAGAGGAAAAACCCTGCTGTTCAAGAAGCCCGTTGTTTTTTGCATATGAGTTGAGATGTCATGGTTTTCAACTTCCAGTCGTGATTCAATTATCGCGAAAAGCATCAATTTTCCTTGTTTTATCAGTTGTTTTTCTTTTTGGCAAGAGTTATACTGACGATAATTTAAAAACAGTTTTAAACTGCCTCAAGCCGCCAGGCATATAGTTTCTTTTGTGTTTTTGTATTCACACATTCACACATGCAGTTCTAAAAATTATTCCTGGTCACAACAAGTATGACATATATTGTTTGCCACGGACTCGTCGCCCAAGGCTGCAAGACACAAAAAGTAAAAGTTCTCAAATTCCATCAAACCAATGACTACATGGCTTTTGACGTGTCAAGCCGAAGGAAAAAATCTAACGGTAAGTTTTATCTTTCTTAGAAAAAGATTATCTGACAAATTCATTATTTTACAAGGAATTCTTAACAGCAGACTTGATTGCTTGCTGTCAAGCATCATAACATAAGCAATTAAAAAAAAAAAATGGGCCTATAAATAGTACCATCCTCCATATGCATATCCTTCGTAATTTTTTTATTTATCAGTCTTACCCATCACGAAGAAACAGCTAGCTAGAAAATAAGTGTAGGTAGGTGATGAAAAAAATTTCTTTTGCATTTTTCAATTTTGTCATTTTTGCTGTGTGTTTTAGAGAGTATTTGTTGTTGGTTTTGTTTTTCACGATTGCACCATCATTCGAGAAGATTCGAAATTGCACAATTTTGATCATTGGGAAAGAATTTTTTTAGTGGAACCAAATTTTATGTTTTATTCATGGCAAAACGAGATATATGCAACTGCAAAACAATTTTTCTAAATTAAAAAGAAAAATATTGTGCGAGACCTCCCCCGCTTTTGAAATACGTAAATTTGACCATTCGTGATATAATGCATCACCACCACAACAGTATTATAGCTCTTCTATTGGTTGGTATGGGATTATAGCTATTCAATTGGTTGGTATGAGAATATCAAAATTTCGTTGTTCTGCCTATTTTCATTTGTGTAAAAATATGGTACTTTTTGAATTTTTTCACGATGATGATAATTTTGTATTGAAATTTTCCAGACGACTACTTTAACACTGCAAACGGATTTGTGTCAGCTGAACTCACAATGCCTCTGCCGGACTTAAATTCACAGGTAAAATTTGCTTTTTATGTAATATTTCATTATGAAAAGGCAATGCTGTGTGTGGTGTGGGAATTATGAATACCAGAATGGTCAGTGGCAGAAATTTGTTCTCCTCCAGAGTGAGGTACACGTTTTTATAAATAAGAAACCGTTTTACAAGAAACCCACCAGAGAAACTCAGGAGTGAAAATTTATGAAACTTTTGCTAGTGAATAAAAGATCCTTAAGAAACTTTTGAATTTTTTAGCGAAGGTTACATAATATGGCATAATGCTTAATGTGAGATGATTATTTCAGTGAAATTGTGCATATAACTTTAAGAATTCATGGAGAAAAAGGGATTTTTTCATATACAATCAAGAAACTTTTTAAGAAACTTACTGGTAACATTTGATCTAAAACGGTCCAAAATTAAAAACTCTCACTAGTGGAGCCTTAGCAAGGTTTCTTCTAAAAAAAACGTGTATCACTCAATGTAAACTTTCAGTCAGTCATTTTTTTCCTTTCAAATCTAATGAAAAAAGGACTAGAGAACACGGAAAGTTAAGCAAGGGTAACATCTTTTTAGAATTTCCCTGAAAACAAACAAAGCAAACTTTAAAAAGAACAAATGTATCTTTGATCCCTTTATTCTTTTCTGCCTTATTGAATGAACAGGAACAGTTCTTGTTCAAAATTGTAGTTCTATAGAAAAACAAGAATTCTAGAAAGTTTGCTTTGTTTACCTTTATATAAATTTTTTTCCCTTGTTAAATTGTAGATTTGAAAGTAGCGAAATTTACTGACTCAAAACTCATGACACTTTCATTTTAAGGCCTAAAATGTCTCAATTGCAAAACTTGTTGTTTTCACTGCAAAGAACAATTTTGGACATAAATAGATATATCATCACCACTACATTTGCGTTTTTAAAATTAGAGGTCACAAATTACTTGTATGTTATCAGGCTGTTTAATAGCTGATGTGTTTACGAAAAGTTTTATATCCACGTTTTTGCATAATATTTGCAAACCTGTGTAAAATTTTTTTGGGACACCCGGTACAAAATGGTTTATTTATTATATCCATATTCTCTGGCAAATATTTTATTTTAAGGTTAAAATTGAGTTTTTTTTTATTGTAGCTTGAGGTACATATATATCTTTTTGACAATGCTTCAAAACCCAAACCCTGAGCAGATTTGCTTAACCAGACATGCAGGTTGTTTATTCCTCCTGAAGGCAGGACAGTAGTGTAGAACTGAATCAATATGGTTAGGGGGCTCTTGAAAGGTTAGGGGGAAATTGAAAGTTTAACTCATACGCTCAGAGAACAGTTTTTCATTTCCCTTGGATTTGCCACATATGACTTATTCCCCAACCATACTTTTCAGCAATTCATTGTCTATAAAATTCCCATTTCAAAACAATATTTGCATATTTTAATCATTTTAGCAGCACAAGTAATGGGATAGTCTATAACTAATCTTTTCAAGGTTGCTAGAGGTTTGTGATGTAGAAGGTCAGGGGTGGACAAGTACAGTAAAACTTTTTACCCCATGTTTGTCTTGAGACCAGAAATAAACCAACTCAATTTTTATGAAGGTTGCAGTGAAGGAAACTGGAAATAAGCCTTGTTTTTTGGACAATGCTGCTCACCATCAAACTTTGTCATAATTTATCCCATAAAACTATCAAAATAAATGTTGAATTGCAAAATATCAGATACAACATTGCTTTACTTATTATACAACATTACTTAATATGTCTCAAGTTTTTCAGCAATTTTACCCATTCTTGATACCTGTTGAAGACAATGTTTCTACCTATGTCCTATGTCTTACCAAATTTTTGCAGAAGACGAGAACACTGTTGCTACCTGTGTACATAAGAACAGCATTGATACCTGAGATAATTTTAAATGTCTGATTCTGTGAAAAAAAAGCCAGTGTGTGCTGATACAACCCTTTTTGGGACATACCTTGCCAAGTGATCAATTGTACCAAAAAATGGGGGGGAGCCAAACTTACTGAAAGCAAAAAAGACCAGAACTGCCCCAAAAATCAGTCAAAAAGCAAAGTTTTAGGACAGAGAATAAAGTCTAGAACAGTGCTAGACTTTATTACAATCATCCTAGTATGCAAGGCTATAATACTCTATGACTCTGCAAACGGATTTGTTATTATAAATTATGAAAATCTATGGACTTGGATTTTCCACCTTGTAATTCAATATTTGTTTCAATCTGCCTAAAAAATAATTAGGATAGCCATAATCCAGAATTTGTGTTCTGATATTCCTAGGCTAAACAAGTGCCTTCTTTTTTAAAAATTATCAGCATTTTATTCTACTATAATGTTTACCACTTATATAAAATACACTTTAGTTTTGCTTGAGGTTTTTAGCACAAGACCAGACAATTGAAATGAATTTGCTGACATGAATTGAGTGATCTGATGGATGTAGTTAATCAATATTTTCTGTAATAGATTATCAGAATTATAATTTTTTCAGATTAACCAGATCAGAGAGACATTCCCTCACATATCAAAAGAAAATGCAGCCATTGTCCTTCAAAGTTGTGATTGCAATTTGGAGAAGGCATTAAATTCAATTTTTCAAGGTATGCTACACACTCTTGGTTCTATATACCGGGTGTCCCAAAAAATGGCTACAGATTTTATTGAATCTGACGAGGAAATTATTACCTAATATGCTACAAAATGTTTTTGATGTTACTCATTGATTGTTAACTTAATCAAAAATACCTTGTTTGACATTTTTGGTGCCTTGTGAGTTGGGCTATTAATTTTTGAAGTTGAAATTGTGCTTCACCCTCAAACCAGAGCTTTGGAAGAATGGCCTACCCAGAGTCGGTCAAGTTTGGGGAATCACCATGATGCTGATTTCAAACAAGCAAGGTATCCACAGCCTACAAGCTGTTTAACAATGGGTATCAAGATTTTTGCCATATTCAATAGAAAAATAAAAAAACATAAAATTGAATGTATGGTTAAAATCGTAACTTGAAGTTAATTCCTTGGAGATAACTTATGATAAATTGCTTCAATCACTTACACAACACATTAAAAAAATTATAGCTTTTTTAATCAACAATAACTTTGTTCAGCAAATATGTTATTTTCCAAAATGACAAAACAACGAACGAACATCAGAATCCCCCCAAGTCAAACACTTTCCTTTAGGCCATTATGCAAAAGCTCTGGTTTGAGGATGAAGCACAATTTCAATTTCAAAAATTAATACCTCAAGTTACAACTCACCAGAAATGTCAAACAAGGTATTGTTAATTAAGTTAACAGTCAATGAGTAGAAGCAGAAACATTTCGTAGCATCTTAAATAATATTTTCACTGTTCAATCAAATCCGTAGCCATTTTTTTGGGACACCCGGCATATGGAAAAAATCTAATCTTTGACATACAATTGGAGAGATTTAATTAGGGGTGGGAGTAGCCAGGGGCAATTTCTTTTGTGTCCACACCATTGCAAGAGTTTGCCATTTGAAATTATTGGAATTTTATATTAGCCTCAAAGGAAAATAATCAGTTAATCAAAAAGCTCCTAAAACTAATATCTAAATTCAGGACTGACAGAATTGTAACTAAATATTTCCGAAATAAACCATTCTGAAATAAACATTAAAAGCTAAGTATTAATTATAAATATAGTTTTATTGAAGCTTTGTCAGTTTTAAATTAGGCGTAGGTATCATTTTAAAATGGGTGTAGCCAGAAAATTTGAACCTTATACTATGACTACTCTCTACAAATTTTATTGCAAAATTACCAAAAAACATGCATATTGTCAATCTATAAATTCACAAAAGCACCATAATTGTTCGGTCTAGATAATTTTTTGACTCAAGCAACTCAAAAAGATTTAGTAACTGCTTATCTTGTGTTATGTTCTTTAAATTTGCTGTAATTTTTGTTTGTAATGTTTTGGCAGCAAATTTTAGTTGATATCACGATGACAGCATCTGCAAATTTTTACATTAAAAAATTATGTATATATCATTTCAGGATAATTATCGTTCTATGTCAGATATCTTTAAAAGTGGCCAGTGCTTAATTTTTAATGATGGTAAAACGTTTTGTTTTTTTTGTTGAGAAATTGAAATTAATCCTTGGTCGCTGTGTTCGTTAAGATGAAACTGTCGAGATTAAGGCCTGGAAATTTATCTTTAAATTAACTGGTTTTTTATCACCAAGAAGGAAGTTTTATGTTTAAAAATTAAAAATAATTATAATAAAAACTATGAAATATCAAAACTTTTCCAGCGAAAACCAGATTATTCTTCACGCAGGATAAGAGTGACTGTCCGATTCACAGTGCTGCTACGCATAATGTGCATTTTTCACCTACCGAGCAGTAAATTTTGACCAACGTTAAACCTACGCAGCATTTTTGAATTTTACCTACGATTCCCTACATAAGAAAAAAAAAACATTCTACCCACACCGCGTCGGTTAAAGTTATGAAATTTTATTCCTAGTTGCTTGAAAAATAAATACTTCAACAAACAATCAAATTATACTGGCCTTTCAATTTCATCATTAAAATAGTAATTTTACAGTAAACTATAACTTACAAGCTGAGTAAATTTCATCAGTAAAAACAATCAACACTTTTTTATAACTTGACGTAAGAAAATTCTACGTAGAAAAACGTAGAAAATTCTTCAGTACTCAAGTTTCTTAAATTTGTTGTACTCGAAGTTTCTCAGTGGTCTTTTAAATTTCTTGACCAGGAGGAGGTGATGATAGCAGAAAAATACTTTAATTTTCGGATAGGATGTGAAGAAAACTTTCAGAAGAAATTTAACACTTAAATATTTTCATTATCAGCATTTCGATATCAATGTTAATGAGTTTTCCTTTCCCTTCTTTTACGGCGAGAAATAAAAATTATAAAATTTCTTAATTCAGTAAGAAACAGTACATTACTGAAAGTTTCTTCAAAATATCTACCTACACTTTCTCGAATTTCCCCTAGATTTGACAATTTATGACGGCAGATAATACTGTTTGGCTCGGTTAACCGTGCTGGCCATTTATTTTGCGTTTATATGTTACCGTTTGAGACGGATCCCGCCTTCTCGTTTCACAGGTCTAGTTTAACCGAGATGGCCGCTGCTCATATAAACACTATTGAATTTAGCAATAGATTTTATTGTTTACATAGATCTTGCTTAAACCGAGCCAGCCCGCCTCATATAAACAGCTCCTATATGATGCTAAAATTGCGGGAAAAACAATTAACCATATCTGGGCAAAAAACTACCATAACAAATCCTCATAACATTTATGGTCAAATGCTGCAAATGAGGCTGGTTTTATTTTGTTAAATCCTTTCCCACCAGTTTTTCAGAATCAAAGTTTTATTTTATTCAAACGATCAAAACTTTATGTAAAACATGGGAACTGTGAAATTTAAGCTGATTGTTCAATGATTGAACTATCAAAATATAATGAAAACCAAAAATCAAATTCTCCTTTTGAAGGGTTACGGTAACCTTAATATCTGCTCTTCCAGCAACCCTTAATTTCCAAAAGACATTTTGTGGAGTTTTTGTTATCCTGTGTGCAGACTCGATTTGTTCCAGAAGAATTTTGTTGGATGAAAAATTGCCGGTTCTAGTTTGTTTTCAGGCTAGTTTTTGTTGGTTTGAGAGTTGCAACTTTTCTTTCCACTTGGTGGGTGTAGTTTTAACATGGTGTGTACGTGACTCATCTAAGATGGTCTAAATTCAAACGTCAAACGCAATGCATCTTGGTAACTGAAAATATTGTGCTTTTAGAAAAGGTCACACTGTTGCAGACTGCTCGTTCCATCCACGGATGCTTGCGACGAAGTAGAGTTAAAAAAAGAACAGAAACAGGGCTTCTTCAGAGCTAAATAAACGAATTTACAAAATAGCAAAATATTTAAAAAATTTAGGTGAAGAGATATCATTGGTGGATGTAAGTAGTGGCAAGGCTGCGCAGTTGAAAATATCGTTGAATTTATCGTTTTTTGCGTCGTTTCTGTTTTTTTATTTTTATATTAACTAAAAATATCTTGCCGCCAATAACCTCTTCGTTCATTTTCTCAGAAGAACGACGGGAATGCGGTGGCAAACATTCATAAACAATGATGGGGCTCAATATGAAAATCATTTTCTTAAATACATTTTCTTAAATACATCATTCTCTTCAATAATGAAAATCACTGTTCATGTTTTCTAGAGAAGAAGGGAAATGTTGTGATTCTTAAAAACTGTTCGTAGGAAATACAGGACTTGGTTAAAAGCAATGTTTGTCTTTTATTTTGTGTCACAGTAGAATTGTTATAAAAATATAAAAAACAGGAACGACGCAAAAACTTGTTAAATTCAACTCAACTGTTCGTGTTGATATTTTGCACCACGTATAGGCTTTTGAGTGCAATTCATTTAATAGAATTCGAACCCGGATAGTTCCATGTTGGGGATGGTTCCAACAATGAAAGGGTTTGTGTTGAAAGCAATGAAAGGGTTTGTGTACTCAAATTATGGAGTTTCTCTTGTTGCATATTGAAGACATTGTGTAATATCTTATAATTTTGTAACTGAATTGAATGACATTTTATTTTCATTTCTCATACTTCCTTTATAGATGGCGGCGAGCAAATATTAGGATCATGGAACTTTGCAGGCAGAAAGGGAAAGGTGAGGCTACTTTCCTGTATTACTGCACAGCGGTGTTTCCTAAACGCTTGTGATGGTTTTGAATTCATGTTGAGTAATTAGCTATTTTTCTTTTTTCAAATACTTTTGCTAAAGTTGTTTGACGATTTTTTTATTTCGAATTATTGGACCCCGGATATTGATCGTTTAAAGGTGCATGCACTTATAAACTTCAACTCCCAAATACCAAGCTGACATACATAATAAAATATGTTTTAACTTGGAAACGAGTAAAGAAAGAGCAGAAAATGACTGAAAAGCAGCCTTGAAGCTCCCTGTACTACATACACCATCAAGACGAGGAACGTTCAGCCTCATTTTGATAGTCAAAGGACCTTGGAGGTGACAAAAAGGGGCATTTGTTTTATTTTGTGAAAAAGTAAGGGGAACGTGCACCTGACCCCTGGTTTGTACGCCACTGCTTGGCGGTAATGTTGCAAATGCAGGGCCGTAGGAAGGAAATATTTCCAGGGGGCAACAAGATTATGATCGTTTATTACTCTTCTTTTACGCCAAATAAACAAAAAAATCCAAAATTTGACAAAAAGGGGAGGGGCAATTGCCCCCCTACCCCCAATGAAGTACATATAGAATTGTATCGAAGATTCGTCAATATCATGATGATCATTCGCAACTATGAACATGATTGACATTACGTGATTGCTAAATTGCCTCTCTGGTTCATTGGGCTTAACACCTAACGAACTCTTGGGCATCTTGTATGTAGCTCAGCTGCGAGCAACCAGATTCAAGCTTCATACTGTTCAACCTAAACTTGATTTAGGCCAGGTTGGTCCGGACTAACATTATTATGAAATCACTTGACTAAGGACTAACGTACCTGGCCTCCAAGAGCCGAAATAGTCAGGCCAATGTCTCCGAAGGTTTAGTGGCCGCCACTGACGAAGTCACATTTGCTTCGCTACAAGTTGAACAAAAGAAATTTGCATATTTTTATGCGCGAATTTGCGACAAGGATTTTTGTTAGTACTCCAACCTCGAGAAAGCTGCTGACGAAGATAAATTCTTGTAAATTGAAGGTGATTTGTAACTTGATTCTGGGATATTTACACTTTTTTGCAAGGAACTCAATGCTGAATTTACTAAAATGTCCCTAAAATGTCAAGGGACTAAAGGGGCAACTGTTTGGGACCACAAACAAGTTAACTTCTAGTACCAAGGAAATAAAAAATTTATTTTCAAATCAATGCTTGATATTTTCAAACATTCAGGAACGTAATATTTTTATTCTTCAAGCTTCATTTTCATAAAAATTGAAATAACTCCATCTGGGGTCAATATTATTCTCAGATTTTGAATCTTTTCCTCTGCGTCGTTTGTTAAGACATATCGAATTTTGAAGGTCTTCCCCAAACTTTCAAATTTCAATTCATTTCATTGTAAAATTCCTGCCACAAATGCTGAAAAAGGTTTTCTCTTCCTTAATTTCTAAGAGTATTTATCCTGAACTGCATCTCTGTTTTGATGATGGATCTTTACATAAAACGTAATTTCAAGGCCCTTCCCTGGAAAATTAATTTGTGTATCTTTATTATGAGAAAAATTAGCCCCAAAGTGTTAAAAATTAAAATTTAGTTACTTTAACGCACTAATAGTTTTTATACATAAGAATTGTTTATGCCTCGTCTTATTTGCAAAATAGTGTACTGCATTCATTTTTTTATATAAAAATTTCCGATGATGATATAGTTTTGCTGCCTATAGCATCTTTTTATTAACATTTCTATGCTATTTCTTGATACTTTACCCAAAAATAAAAGATTTCAAATTTCTAGAGCCAAAATTATAATCTTTGATAAAAAAGTGTTCAGACCCAAAATATATTTATGGAATCGAAATTCCAGACCCAAAACTGCCCTTTCTAGATTTTTGCTAGCAAGCGTTTCTTATGAGTTCCTCGAACGTTTAATGCTCTAAAATAATGTAAAACTAAAGTATTTTTGTTAAAAGGGCTTGCAAGGTGCCTAGATATACTTTAAAAGAATGCAGACTCAGATATAAGAAAATGGACCATTTAATGTGGTAATCAGAACTGAATTAAATTTTTAATCCAGGAAGCAAGGCTTCTTCACTTTTGAAAAATTGAGCCTACAGTTTCATATCAGCAGTTTCTTGTAAAACAAAAAAGTGTTTAGTCTTTTTCACTTAGCTTTGTGGGTCTTCGTTGTGGGGGGTCTCGGCACTACGAGATTTCTACTTCTGACCTTCAATCGTTGTGTTCACGCATGAACGAATGAAACAAGGGATGGGGGAATCCCCCAACGTGTTTTCTTGGAAATCGAGTATTGCGCTGGTGTTGTATTTTTTACCGTTTCCTTGGATTTTTGCGTTGGTTGTGTTGATGAGTGCAGTGAAGTAAAAGACAAATATGGAGGCAATGGTATGTTTAATTTTAAACTTTGCTGTTGTTGCCATTTTGCAATGGGCGTTGGGTGTTTTTGAATAATGTAAATTAGACTTTACGAGCTAGAAAGACTTACGGACTTTTGTTTACATTCACATTTTTATGAGAAATTTGGCTCAGGCCCTGAACCTCAGCTTTGCAGTAGGGTTTCTTAATTTTCCATAAAATTGAATTTGTATGATTTACCAAATTCATTGAGAACCCCTGAAATATAGCTTTTTGAGCCCAGAAAATTACAACAAATAGCCTAGTCTTAGACAATAACCAATACAGTGTTAATCATAATCTATTAAACTTTTCGAGCCCAAAAATTAAAAAATCAATGCAGTACAGTACATTATACAATTTTTTATGAACATTTTGCAAAATCATGACCAAAAATAGAATGTTGATAGAACATAGAATGTAACATGATTGCACGAAATTTTGTAAACATTTTCTAAAATGGTGTGCTCTTTGGTAGATATTTAGTGTTTTAGAAATTATTTTAAATCTAAATTAATCTAAATTTCTTAGAAATTGTCGGAATTGTGTTTTTACGTGCGATTTGTGGTTCCTTCTGGTTTTTCTGGCAAGGAAACTGGCTCGGTTATATAACATTACACCATTAACTCACCAGTGAAACCCATGCAAAGTTAAGAACCGTTTATTAGAGAATTAAAAATCACTAAGAAACTTTTTAGAATTTTTTTTAGCGCATAATGCTTGATTATATAAATGGGTTGGACATGATGCCAGATTATTATTTCAGCGAAGAGTGACCACGAAACAAATTAGACTTGTACAAATTAGACTGATCCCAATAAACATATACCAAGCAACTCGTATATATAATAGTTTTACAAAGTAATAATTATAAATATCAACCAATCACAAGATACAATTTTTTGTACGCAAATGCAATGTTGTTTGTACTCAAAGTGAACATTATTGATTTCTAAATAAACAAGCCAACATTCGAATGACTCAGTGCTACGTAAACATTTCGTTTCCAAATAAATATCTTCCTAAACTTCAGTTCCAATAAGAGGCTATTACGCAGATAAAAGTCATTAATCATTAGTTTTATGAGTAAACAACATTACGTATATACTCGTAACAGATCGTGCAGCCAAACCAGGAAACAGCGAACTTCTAAATAATGACTAATTGCGCGGGTAATAGGAAACCCCAACAAGCTGTGAAAGGAATATTACGGACTTTTCTTGATTTTGCAAACAAAATGTTTCGTCTTGCCAAGAAAGATCTTTAACACTGCCCCGTATTAGTGCCCGCTAATAGTGCCCCGTATTAGTGCTCCGGCGTTTCTTGCCTCAGCAAATTCACTGGTGGAAAAAGCGTCGAAGTTTTGTCATTAGACTGTTTCAACATTTTCCCCAGTGGACAGTATCGCCTGATTTGAGTAGGGGCTGTGCACTTTATTTTTTGGTCTGGGCTTTCATCAAAAAATATTATTTTGGCGAAAATAATATGAAATCTTATATTTTTTGGTAGAATATTAAGAGATAGCATTGTAATGTTAATAAAAAGATTTATTACTGGCAGCAAAATTGCATCATAACATGCGCCATTAATATATTTTTGGGTTTTTGTTCAACTATATTTTTGGTTCAGCTCAAGATTTCCTCGGACATGCAGGGGACATGCCTTCCTACTGGAGTTAGATGGTACTGCCCCTGGGGCATTTCCACGGAAAAACATGGTACTGCCCCTGGGACATTTCCACTTTCCACGTAAAAACATGGTAGCTACTGCCCCTGGGACATTTCCACGGAAAAACATGGTACTGCTCCTGGGACATTTCCACGTAAAAACATGGTACTGCCCCTGGGACATTTCCATGTAAAAACATTAAGTTCCAATCGAGAAAGCTGGATAAAATTGGCAATCCCCCAACCTCGTACTCAGGGCTATTTAGTTCAGAAAGAAATACCCATGCTGGTACCTACCTGAAATTTTGCGTAAATTTATGCAAACTCGTTAATTCATGCCGCATCAAAGGAACTCATTTTTCGAATTGCTGTCCATTTTTCATATTCGAATTTGTGATTTCTCGAGATTCAATCGAATGTTGATTTCCATGCTTATTGTTTCTCGTAGGTCAGATAGGTCAGTGAAAACTCATAACGGCTAAGTAGGTACCTAGTATAGGCTTGCATAACTACAATAACTATAGTAAGCCTAGTAGGTTCCAGCGGTATTTTCTGAAATAGCCCTGGGCACGAGGTTAGCAATCTCGGTTCAGAGTAGCTCACCACTATGAATGGGAAAGAAGAAAAAAATAAAATGAGGAAAATTTTATCCCGTAGCTTTCTACCATAGACCCTGTTGTTTAAACTTTCAAAATCGTTTAATTTCACATAGTAGTTCTTTGTTACCATTACATTTCAATGTTTTAATGTTTCAATGTTGATGTTTTTCAACGAGAGAATTAAAAAAATAATTATATCGGAAAATACAATTGAGACACAAAGGCATACCAAAATGATATTTTTTTAAACAAATGATACAAATAACAAAAAATGCGGCGATAACTGTACAACTATTTATATTTGCCCAAAACACACAGAGAGACACCCTCACAATGATGACACGCATAATGCGTTGGCATAAACAACATGAAGTTTTTCCCCACATAAAATTAATAGGCATGGGAAATTGGTCACTCAGGGGCACCACTCAAAACAATTTTTTATCCAGAAACAATTTTGTTCAATTCAAACACCATTTTAAAGTTTCAAGGTCCAATAATTCATTTTTAAAATTTTAACTTCTCAAAAAAAAAGACTGACTGACTGAATTTGATACGAGAGACCTCTTTTTCAAACTACACGTTTTTTAAATGTAGGTATGTATGTATGTATCATTTCGCCACTACAAATTTACAATGGTTAAAATCTAAATTAAAGGTTTAAAATATTTACAAATAAATATATGCAATTTTTAAAAGAACACAAACCCCTAATTAGAGTGGCAGGGATAAACCCCTAATTAGAGTGGCATGTGTAAAAAGGAAAATAATAAACAAATGTTTATCTTACTACAAGTTTAAAGAAAATATGTGTATAGAATTAGCGGTATATGCTAACTCCGTTTTCGTTTTTCAGTAAGTTTTGCATGAAACAATTTTTGATCTTGTGCTTGAAGGAGTTTGTGTTATTTGCTGTTTTAATGTCAGAAGGTAATTGATTCCATAACTTGGAACCTATGCATGATGAGCATTTTTGGCCTATGGCTATTCGCTTTGAAATTGGCTTGTCGATTTAACTATTGTTACAAAATTTGCTCTTGTTAAGCTGAACCGTTTCTTGAGATTTAGGAAGACCTTTTTCTTATAAAAACCTTTTTTTTGGAAGACTTTAAAATTAAACAAAACAAAACAATGAACAAGTTTCATGTCTTCAGATCACTTCACATAATGAGGTCAAATTTTGAATATTCATTTCTAGTGTCAGCTGATGCTATAGGGCCTAAGGCATGAGCGTAGGGGGTTTGAAACACGCCACAGCACAAAACAATACACCACCAACCTGAAAAGAAATTCCTCTTGTGGGGTCTATGTTAGATCATAATGGAGGTAGTCACACACACACTATCTCTAGGTGTATGACAAATATTACACCTTCGTTCTCAATATACAGCTCAAACGAAATTTAAACCATAGTCATAAGACTATGTTTTTACAGAACGAAATGTATAACTGCTATTTGTCGTTTATCTAGAGGATGTGTGTGATTATCTCCACTATGATCTAACACCGACCCTTTGGTATATAGATATGTCTTAATATATATTTTTTGCCGGAACTATGTTTGTTGATATGCTACATTAACAGAATACGAATTTCGATGTTCGAGTCCCATTTGACGCCTTATCTTTTCCACTCTCCTGAGAGATAATCGAATGTTGACGCGAGATGCTATTATTTTGTTTGAGCCAATCAACGCTCAGAAAAACGAAGTATATGCCAGTATATGTACCAGGGTAGACTGTAATTAGAATAATCATTAGAATCCTGATCTTTGCCGGCTGCAACAGCGTTTTGTAGCACCAATCAAATTGCAAAAACAGTAGACTTTGTAGACTCAGAATTTGTGTTTTATTGACCTCAGAATTCTGAAAACAGCATGCTTGGCAGGTTTGGAAGGCTTTCTGAACCATCTGCTCCAAAAGGTAGAAAATTTCGTAGACTTCTGAGAGATTCTCGCTTTTATAAGAAACTTACCGTTTCTTAGAATTTTATGTTTCATTGGAAAATATGCTTCTGTCTCTGTAAAGACTAACATTTTCAGAATTTGGTAGGTTTAGAATTACCAATTAAACACCTTAAAAAAATCAAAACAAAGCGATTTTTCTTGAAACAAGGCTGAAGAACGTCATAATTCCAGGAGGCAAATGCAGACAGAACTTTCTATTAACTTCTGTTATTTCAACATAAGTTTACTTTTCGAATTAAGTTGTTTCATAAGTGAAAACCCCCCGAAAGTGAATCCGGGCGTTACAGAGTTAAAAACACAGAAGTGTATAAAATATTTCTTTCTATGACTACAAACACTCACCTATTGAGAGAGTTTCCTATTTTCCAATGCTTGTCTCCAGCACCACCACCATCACCAACAAAGATGTACAAATATCCATCATCTCCAAATAACAGCATGCCTCCTTCATGGTTTGCCTCGGGTTCATCTATCTCCAGCAAGACAATCTCAGAATCGGGGTCAGCGGTGTTTGGATTGTTGCGTGATATAATGAATTCCGAGATTCGTATTTTGTGCTTTGGAGAGTCAAACCAATGTGTTTTGGATTCGTTAGATTTGTTTTCCGTTTTATCTGAATGAGATGTAAATGTTTAGTAATACTATTTCGTATCTGTTTGAGCATTACCTTGGGTACCAGAGGCACTCATCGTATTTGACTACAAGTCGTGTCGTGGTATCTACAGGCTAAGGCCGGCAACTTCTTGTATGATTTGATTTAAGCCTGATTCTCATTTCGTCACGTGTCCAAATGTTTTATAAGTTGTTGTTAAGGGCCTCGTTTAGCTGAGTCATAATTTTAGATTGGTGGCACAGACTGGTGTTGCGGACTCTTGTGTGTGGGACTTAGGGAGGAGGGAAAACAAAGAAAAGTTATTGTGTTGTGTTGTGTTGTGTTGTGTTGTGTTGTGTTGTGTTGTGTTGTGTTGTGTTGTGTTGTGTTGTGT
>JAYJMH010016551.1:0-46342 GCA_036873815.1 Phacellophora camtschatica
TTGTAACATTTAATTATAAATATTAACGATAATAATGAGCGACGTTTCGATGTCATCTTAACATCATTTTCAAGCTATTTTAGCATTGTCGATGTAAATATCAACTTTAATCACTTTAACCCGTGCAGTACACGATTTTTGGTAGCTCGTTAAAGATGTTCCGCTTTTCTTGGCGCACCCGGTATACAAAAAGTATATACTTAAAATTAACTGAGCTTATAGAACAGTGAACTCATAAAACCATTTCAAATCAGGACTAATTTTCAATTATTCTAATAAAAACAGGGAAAGAAAAGTGTTATTTTTACAAGTTACTAAAACTATGAACAATAATATGCATTAACATATTTTTCCAATACGTAGCAGAGATCAAATAATAAATTTAATCTCACCTCTACATGCAGTTCCATTGCCGGTATATCCAGTCTTGCAAGTACAAATAAATGAACCTCCCGTATTTGTGCAAGTAGCATTTGCAGAACAGTCGTGAGTACCATTATTGCATTCGTTATTATCTGAAACGAAAAATAGAAACTTAAAGAACAGGAATTATATAGGGCAAAATGAACTTTTCAGTTCCAGTTTATGTATATATTTGAAATTCCACAACAACAAATACAATTTCAACAAATACAATTTAAAACTAAAAAAATAAAAAACATGCAATACCAATTATAGTGATACATTTTTACAAAATAATTAAAGTTTAAATTAATACAAGGAAGTAGAATAGCATGAAGAATTTCTTAAAGGAGGAGCACTCTAAGTAGGTAAACTAACGAGAAGAGAGCCCCCCCTATCCTAATTAATAATCTTTGATTGATATAAATAGAGAATAATGTCTTAATGTTTTGAAACATCATTACATGCTGTTTTGTAGATAGATTTTAAGGTTCTTTTTAAATGAAAACTTTGAGGAGGAATTTCTGATTTCTACTGGCAGATCGTTCCATAACTTTGCCCCCAGATATCGAATAGACTTCAAGCCGTATCGAAGACTGGATTTTTGAGTCAAAAACAAATCACCACGATCAGACTGCCTACTCGATGTAACAGTCGCCTGTTTTTTTTCAATGCCGTTTGGCAACAATTTGAATTTCTCAAAGTACTGCAGTATTTTAAATGCCAAATCAATACCTTGGAATCGTTGTTCGCGTTTTCGAACCTTTGGAAAAAAATTCAACGTTTTTGAACCTTTAGAAAATTCAAATTTTGGAGAAAAGAATTCTGAATTTGTTAGTTTGGCATCTGACAAAATACAAAACTCTGACAAGAAAAGATGGACAAAATTTTCTGATGTTTCTTAGCTGTTCGCGTTTTTGTGCGTTTTTTTCAGTGGAAAAAAGAAACTCAACGTTGTCTATCTTTTTTGCGATTTTATATTAGCAAAATCAGATTCAAACACCGGAAAGGATTTTCGGGGTTTTGGCAGTACCTTTTCCCCTTCTTGCGGACCCAGCAAGCTTTTTTCTTGAGCTGAAAGTTATGGTCAATTTTAAAATGGTGTTAAAATCATATAAATGTTGGTGTTTATATTCGAAAAAGCGTGCCTCCAACATTTATAATATCTCCAGTATTGACCTATTTTTAAGGGTCAAAGGTGAAACCGTTTTAAAAAGGACCACACGTGACCCAAGCTATATCCAAAACAGGAAATAATCCGGTGTTCTGTTGGCATATAAAAAAATATTAATAGCAATTGTAAGCGCCCCAGTTTATACATGTGTGTTATCCAGCCAAACCTGGTCGCAAAATCAAGCACAGAAAAGAAATATGTAAAATTAAATATGCACCAATCTGGATCAACCTGTGTAATACTTTTGTTTTTAAATAGTTTATAATTTTTAATTTGATTGGGGTATCCTTTTAAAATTGGTTCTTTGCTATTGAAGTTATAGCCTGATGCTGTTTGTTTAAAAAAAAGCAGCAGCTGTTTGTGTACATTGTTTTTTTTGGATAACAAGGGCCAGTTGACGTTAATTGACGATTTCAAAATTTTGGATTTAGTGTTATATATTTTTGCGGTTTGTAGTAATTTGTTTGGAAGAGTTACCCGACAAACATCTAAACAATTGTTTGTTATGTTTATTGTATACTTTAGTTTGATTCATTTTCATGTTTTTTTCAAAGTTCTGACTTTACTGCAATTTTGACTTTTTAACCTATTCCTGCTGGGCTATTTTGATTTTGTTCAAATGAGATGACGGCATTTATCGCCTTCCTCTTTTTCTGCGAAACTGCAAGCGATATAACAATGAAACTTGCCTCAATTGTTCTTTAAAGAATTAGCTTTCCAAATATAACAATAGTAATTAATTATTCACGTGATTCATTGCTATGCAACCAGTAAACACTTATCAACAAATTTAATTCTATTTCACTAATTACTCTACTGATTTGCCCGAAAATGGTTCCAAATAGGAGAAAGCATGTTGTACATTCAAAATACATTTTTAGAATTTTTCAGTTTCTATTTTTAGAGGAATTAGATTTAAATTATCTGTTTGTTGTATGAGCTTATTTCCTATTCAGTTATTTGTAGTCTTGTTCATTTTTCTACTTTATATTTACTCAAAATGAAAGAAACAAACAAACTGAAGCATATTCGCTACAAACGTTTCATATTTCACACTTTACTTTAAAAAATTACGTGTGTGGATGACGTCATAGAGATTAAATTTTGCTGAAGTCAGCTAATATGAATAAATTATTTATATATCAAGTGAAAGTACGCATCAATACCCACTGTATGGTTCGTATACGTATAGCCAGTGAGACATAAGATATGGAAGTTTTTAGATTATATTTGTTGGCCACTCTCAAAATCTGGTATTATAATAGTCACCATAAAATATCAAAAACCTAATTGCCTACTAAAAGTAAACAATAGGTGGTTGCTGTATCTTTTGTCGTTTTAAAGCAGTGCAGAAGATATTTGTACAGGAAGTGGGTGAAATTTCCCCCTCCCCAGTACGAATATGGTTAAGAAAAGAAACATGAATGACCTTTCATTCTTTAAGTTCGGCTTTACTTCATTCATTAATAATTCACATTAAGCATTCAGACTTTACAAGCATAGCAGTATGCTGAATTATTTATTATTGTAATGATTTAATCAAGGCTGTACAGGCCCTTGTTGAATCTTATTTCATTTCTGGTGTGCTAAAATGTTACTTCGGAAGATATGCTCACTGTTTAATACTTGTTCGCTTTTGCCTTTAGTTGCTGTTATGTGGATTCTTTTGGGAAGAACTGTCGATGTTTGTTGTTCAAATTATTTAGAATCGGGAGGACCGTACATAGGTGTGGCTGGAAAAAGTCTGACATTGACTTGGACACACACGTCTACTACCAAAATAAAGCAGGTTAACTTCTGTCTTTCCGAATTTAATAATACAAACCAAGAGTGCAACTACATTTGGAAGCTGGAATATTTTAAAAATAAAGTGATAAGAACACCTATACCTTTAAAAGAAGATTCGTCAGAAGCCGTTTTTATAAATAACACTAACATTGGAAATCAAGGAACCCAGCTGTTTCATCTGATTATTAAATCGATTCCAAGAAATGTTTCAAATTTCAAATTTACATGTCGCCTTTTACCAGAAGATGTATTCAAAACACAAATGGAAAACAGCACATCAGTATCACTTGCAAGTAAGTCTTTGTGAAATAGTTTTCTTGTTTTGGTCATGCTTTTGTGTTTGAAGATAACCTACCAACGTTACCATGGAATACTATGAAGATATCTAACAGTTTACACTAGAAACAATTTCTTTTTTGAGATTTAAGCCAATTTTGAATTTCTCAAGTTTGGTTTGGTTCTGTTTAGATCTTGTGTAAATGCATTTGGCACTGCATAAATATGGAGTTGTTAAAGCCTGAAGTGGAGTTTAATCCAGTTTTTTATGATGTACCTGAAACTGTGCTATCATAATGATTTCAATTTTGAATGTTATCTTTAATTTTTACAATGGTTATTTGAAAAAATTGCGATGTTAAACTTCTAGACCGAATATACATCAAACGAGTAAAATATGTTTTTGCCAAATAGAATATACGCACACCAATAATTAAGCATGAAACATTCATGATGTTTAATCTATAGTTAAATGTTTTCAAACTTGGTTGATGTCGTTAAATTTAAGATGGGGTAATTTCTAAAGACTAATAATCAATTGTTGTATTGTCCATAAAATATACTTTTTACAAATTATGTACAGCGTTAAATTTCTTGGTGGCACAACGTGCAATTCTTAAATTATTGTTCTTAAAGGCATTGTTGTTTAGCAAAGACCTGTTGAATTAACTTATTGAATTATTTATTGCTATAATCCTTTAACTTAAAATAAGCGATAATCTTTTGCACTGAACAATTTTTGCTGATAAGTGTAAGAAAAAACTGTGCTGACTTCAAATGGGATTTTGTACTTCAAATGGGATTTTTCGTAACGATTTTGTTTTAATGTCTGTATTCGTAATTTTGCTACTGTTATCATGAGTTTTTGGTATTTATTGACCAATTTTATCAATCAAGTTATGCTTATTGAGCTTTTGGTATGAAAAGAAACTACGAATCATTACGGTGCAAATGTCTTTAATTCTTCTTTAAAAAAACTTTTTGAAAAGATAAAATTTAGTAAAAAAACAAAATTAAATTTAAAAGCTACTTAAACCTTTTAAGGGCTATTTTATTAGCTGCTTTATTTCTGAAATAATTGAATTCATTGCCAGTTAATTTTTCTAATCGATTGAAATCTGAAACCACACATACATGATATATATTCTCGTTTATTTGTTTTTGCAAGAACATTAATATTTAAACTTGATTTTCATGTAACTAATTTTCTGTTCAGTCATGGAGATGCAGGGTGAATCTATTAATTCCCAAGATATTGAAAATGCTAGTAGTAGCGTAAGATTAAGGAAAATTTGCGTTTTAATGAGCCACACCTGTTCTTGAAGTAGACTTACGACAAGATGTCATAACACGGAGCAAAAGAACGAATGATGTCATAAGTCTGTCTTGAAGCACGCAATCAAGTTATTAGGAATAATTTTTGCAGTTTAAGCTCTTTTCGGGCTTGTAAATGTCACAGAAGAATCTTTGATTGCCATATAAGAGTAGTATACAATAAGAATGCCTTCATGACGAGATTTGCAGTTACTATATTTAAAAACATTTAATTTTGGATGCTCTAATTATGTCCTATTTTTTCACTTAACTAAAATTGCTTTATTCTTTTACCGTAAAGTAGCCTTTCACATGGTTTGCAAAGAATAAAATTTGGAAATTTGTAGCAAATTCAAATTTTGATGATTGCTTTATCTGGGTTTACGCGTTGGCAATGATCTTGCTGATTGATTTTCGGGACAGGCTATATATATTTTGTTTCGCATGGTAACCATGTTCTTATTTGTTTTTTGAAAAATGTATACAAAAGCTATAAGACTATATGAAAGAATTAGCTTTCTAAATATAACAATAGTAATTAATAAAAACTATAAGAAAGCATTTCTTTAAATACAGACGTTGGCACAATTATTTGTAAACATTTGTGGTTAAGGTTTAATTCGCTGTTTAGTTTTTCGAGGGCCAGGATCACATGATGATATTTCATAGTTCTAATCCCCGTGAGAGCAGGAAATTTGGATCTTCGTTGTAACTATTTTGACACATTTTTGTCTCATATTTTGTTGATTGGCTGTTGATTTTTCAGATCTTCTCTCTGTTGTATGTCTCGACAAACAAATATCCCATTTGTTGGTAAGGTCTTCTTTGTAATCTGATTTACTTTCAAAGAAATCACATTTTAGATATTCCATATTTAAATATAATCTCTCTGTTTTTTAACACGAGATGCTCGCAATTTGAAAAGGAATTATGTGGTTGGTAGGATTAAAAGATCTGTTTTGTTTGGCTGCAAAGAACTAGCAGGTGTTTTTTAAATATTTTACATTTATAGCCTAATTTCGCTGCATAACCAAATTTGGTTCTGCTTCGCGACAATGGCAGGTTGAAATTGAAATTGAAATTGAAATTGAAAGGACAGTGTTCGCAATGTTTTAAAAGTCAGTGTTTACAAGAAACAATGTTTACAACACACATTTTTACATAAATTAAAAAACAAGTGGTTCCTTATTTCACAGATTTTCTATGTGCTTCTTCTTTACACATGGTTGTGAATTTTACAGGACATTTAATATAAATCTTATTTTTTTGTAACTTCAGCGAAATTACTCAGTAGAGTTGTTGTTCAGAGTTTTAGATTTATGATGGAGTAGGTTCTTTTCATTGGAGGGTTTTTGCCAAATCAGCGAAACAGTCATAACCAGCTTCTGTTGCCTTTAAATTTTAAGCATCAATGCCTCATGTTGTCATACTATTCTTCATGTTGTCATACAATTTACAATTAATTTTTTTGGAAAAGTTTTAGTAAATGTGGTCTTTGTTTTCACTTTAGTTGTCATGCATTTCTTCATTTTGATCGAAACAACCCAAACAAACATTCTCGACACAAGCACTTGATTGGATAACATGGGTACATCGACAGCTTAAAGTAATCGCCCACACGCTCCGTCACAGCTTCTACCTTTACAATTCCCTTGCATCACGTCCAATTTGTTTGTTCAATACCCACAGGTTCAGATATTCAGAATTTATTGCAGGAGATAAAATATATTGTTGAAATATATATTTCTTGATTCGTATAATGTGATCAAAAGGACGGACCGTTAAAACCACACAGAGGACGGACCATTAAAACCACAAAAAGATGGACTAAGAAAACGCTTCGATGGTGCCTGAGTAAACGCCCTAAAATCTTTAGTACCGTGTAAAACATTGTGTTGTGTTATGCAGAGTTGTCACCAAATAGTAGCGGCAAAGTTTCACACAAGGCTCTCTACTTCTATAACATTTATGTTTAAGATCTTTCTTTCATATTTTTACATTCTTGAAAAATGATAGAAACAGTGATAAAGAAAAAGTTGGAATTGAAAAGTGATAGAAACACACAGCTTAATCGTATACGCCATTCTCAACTAATAAAGCAAAAGCTAATTTTTCTAAGAAAAATGGAAATTACTATTCTTTTTAAATATTTGCAAGATATATTAACAAAATATACAGTGAAAGATCTGAGAATGCAGATTCACAACAATAAAACTACATTTGACGATATGTCGTTATAATCCTTTATCAGGTAGATGTAAACATGCTTGCAATTAACATTTTTATGGTCAGATTTTTGATTCGTCATTTTTTAAACAAGGCAGCAGTGCCAAATTTGTAATTCTCATACGAAGATTTATTGTGCGTATCGTGCTGAACAAAAGCTGAAACCAGAATCATCTAGGTATGTGGTACAATATGGATGGTGGTAAAATAAGGATGGTATATATTGCAAAAGTACAGGAAGCTTTTGAATTGTCTCATACAACAACAAACTTCAGCCTGTAGTTTCTTTGAATGTATGATTTTGTAATTTGTAGTTTTTTGCATCCTGTAATTCCATTATTGAAATATTGGTTTCCTTTCTTTGTTTAACTCGATGTTAACTTGAAGTGTGAGATTTTCACGCGGATTCCCTATTGGTGATATTACACACCTCTTCAGAACAATGTTCTTTCTATCTGGAAATAGGAAATTGTGTGTTTATGTGTGTGAATGAAATGTGTTGCAAAGGATCAGTTGGCAACTTAACTTTTCAAACTAAACTTATTGTGATTTTTGTTTAATTGCATTTCACTGCTTTGTTTTTTTCGATTTTGTTCAGATCAATGAAAGCACATCAAAGTTTTATGCTATTTGTGGTAATTTCATCACATGTATACTTAAATATGCGCCATTTAAAATTAGTTTAAGCCTTATTAGTATAACATAAATACAGAAGACATGGTGGTCTATTGTAAAAATACGTGATATTCATTCATGGCTATTGCCTTGATGGAATCAATCATTTATCCTGTATATAAAATTGTTTCGCAGTTAAATTATCATCAGCCGTGATGCGTTCTTTAGCAATTTTTTCCTTCATGATCTTTCTTTTAGCAATTTTGAAAGCTCATAGGTTCAATAGTTTATTATCATGGGTGCAATATTTTATCGTTCTATGCTTAATCTTTGTAAACAATTTTAAAAATTAAATTCAGTTTTTTCTCCGGTATTTTTTTTATTTATTTTAACCTTGATTCTTATTGATCATGTATGATTCTCTGTTCGCTTGCTCCCATTCAAATTCTAGATTTTCTTCTGTTACCCGTATTTTTGTATTTTATTTTACAAAAATTTATGCAATGATTACTTCGTCATTGACAATTTTTCATATTTGCGCATTCATTTTGGCATATACTTTTTCTTAAAAACTAACTATACGTACAACTTTCAAGATTTTTAGGTTAAAGATCATTTAATATAATTGTAAATGCAACTGAAAGCTTGAACAATTTAGAAATTTAGAAAACTAACAAAGAATTGAAATTATCTTAATCTTTACAATATTAATTTTTGGGCAGAGTTTCAACAAGGGCATGCAGTTTGTCTTGAGGAAGATCTCTCTTTTGTGTACATTAGGGCGGAAAGTTGTTTTGATAAAATTGTTTTCTTAATTGAACTTTATATTGGTGGTAAAGATAAAATTATAAAGTATAAAAACCGTGCTGCAAAGAATGTGTGTAATTTCTTTTGGCTGATAAAAAGATAATATTTAACCCCATCAATAACAACAAAATATGTAGTCATTCTTATTGTCTCACTCTTATAATTATAACCCAATTCATATATTATTTTTAATATTCTGATTTTGCCATTTCTGGGAACTAACCGATCTTGCAAGGAGTTATAATTTAGTAACTTTTGAAAGATATCTCTACTCGTAACTACTTAGCTAAGCACAAGCACTCATTAAATGTTAAATGATAAATCTAAATCTTCATTCATAAGAGTCAGTCTTAAAATGCATAAAATTCCTGTCATTTTAAATCAAGCTCCGATAAACTTATTTAAAATCTCTCCAGCATGATATTTCAATTGGTCATTTGTAAAAAGTGAAATCTGTAATTCAAATCAACTGCCAGTTATTATGGTAAACTTTTCAGTGGTCGAAGTTGTTCATTGCTCTTATATGATTGGAGCAATTGACGAAACGTTTTAACAAAATGTTTGGTTCCAGTGAAGATTGCTGTAAGCGTTAGTGACTATGGAATGGTTTTAAACTTTTTTTTTATTTTAACTCTAAACGAATTTGTAGGAAAAAAATATTTACAAGAATTGTTTTTGTCAAATAGGTCTGCATTTTTACTGGTCAAAACTCTTCGAAAAGTGATATTTGTTCAACCTTCAAGGCAGATTTAGTTTCTAATGTTCTTAAAATGTTCATATTTTGATGTAACATTATTTTCTATCCCACTGTTGCAGTTACTTCCATTCCTTTATTGGTGCTATTTCCCCGCAGGTCCACCAATAGTCATCTTTAAAGTAAGGAACATTCAAGGCCATAATCGTAATACAGTAGGACAGAGTTTTGAAGTGACTTGCGCAGCACGGGGATATCCTGCACCTCACGTTACTTTAAAGAAAGAAAGTAATTCGCAGAAAGTTACTATTGGAAGTTCGTTGAATGCCGTCGTACATTTTGTTTCGAGTCTACAACTATCTGATGCAGGAAGTTATATTTGCATTGCTCAAAACGTAGCAGAAAATGTAACAAAAGAAGTTTTTGTCACAGTCGATTGTAAGTTTCTTTGTGTTGTTTGTGAATGACTTTTGTATTGATTTAATTGTTGCAAGTCAGCGTGTGTCGTCAAAATCAGATAAAATAACGTGCCAATGCAAGGAGTTATTGTAACTTTTTCAGGTGAATGGGTTCGATACATATTTGTTATTCAAACCAAGATGGATTGTTTTATTATAATCTAGATTACTTTTTAGAAAGAATATCTTTCTTTTTTAATTTTTTGATGAATGGAGACTTGCACGTTCGTTTCACACCAGGGGCAGTCGAACGTACGAGCTGACGAAGAAGAACAGTAAGGCTTAAGGGTGATTGGCTCTGGTATTTTATCGGCATTTTCTATTTGTTTAGAGCCAGTATTTGTTTCCAATTAACTTGTAAATCTTAGGTTCCATTGTCGAAAATCTTTGATAGATTTTTAAGAATAAAAAACATATTTGTACTGTTTTTTAAATTCTTTATTGACGTGAATTTGACTTCACTGCGGACGCTTTAGCTTCTGACTCTCTTGTCGGTTTTGTAACTAATTCTGCTAGTCATTCTTCGTGCTTCTGAATCCAGCTAGGCTCTTTGTACCTAGCATCAACACTTATGTTAATGTAATAGGAGCCTCTGCTTCCTACATCTGCTGGATTTAGAGTTGATGGAACATGACTCCATTCCATGTACTTTTTTTCGTTTATTTTTCAACGTGACTACTGCCAAGCTGTCTGTATTTGTTCTCCCCTTCTATCCAGTATAGTGCTACTCTGCTGTCTTACTAATTAGAAACTTTGCGTACTGGATACTCCATTAATGGTTACTTTGCATTATCAACGCTATTGGCAGCCATGTACCCTGATACTAGCTCCAGTCTCGGAATTGTCAGACCTTTATTTAAGATGGGTCCTTTTGCTGAATATGGGTTTCTTGAATAACTGTAGCGTATACTCCAGTTGCTACATAATTACTACTTGTGTCTGCCAATACATGAAAATTTATTACTGTGATCTTATTTTCTCTGTTTACACTGCAGAGCACCACTACTTTCTCTGGTAGGTTTTTAGAAAACATTTCTTTCTCCATCACAAGTTTTTGTGATTTCATTATATACTGGAAATGAAGTCTTTCCTGAATATCTGAATACCTCCATCCCCATCAATGTCACTGGTGCTAATGAACCTAAGAGATCGTTAATAGATAAAAGTTTTTGTTGGACTCTTTGCATGATTTAGTTATTCTTTTTTCCAATTGAAATTGCCAATGTATCATTCTTTTTTATTTCCTCCCTGTTTGAGTGCCACTTGTTTGGGTGGAGATTTGCTCTTCCGAATGTCTCCACTGCCTTTTCTTAACATTTTGAACTTTCTGATTGGAGACCTAAGATGATGTCGTCAACGCATATATCTCAGCTATTTCTGTTCACTAAGATGTCTTTGTATGGTAACACAGACCAGGAAGGGTAATTGATTACAGCCCAATGATATTCAGGTAAGTCAATAAGTATTTACCCTTTCTGTTTATCTTTCTTTTGTCTCAAAACGCCAGACATCCCTGTTTACTTCTTTGATTTTTATTTGCCAAAATCCTTTAAATTTCCACTTAACATATCTGGTTGCAATCTGTTTCTGGTATGGTACCTAGGGTAATGCGTCATACTCAATGCACACTTTGGTAGTCTCTGATGCCTACCTGACTACTTCTGTGTGGCAAATTAATCTCTTTATTGGATTCTTCCCTTCTGCTTCAGGCGTTGCATTAGTTTTTGAATCTCGCCTTGCTCTCTGTCTCATTACTTTGTAAATTTTGGACTCCTTGTTTCCATATTAGGCCTGTTTGGTACCGGCCTTCTGTGCTGCGTTCCATTTACCCTGAGAATTCTTTGTAAACTACATTCTGTTTCCCTTCACTTTTTAGAGCCCAGACATTGAGTGAACACAGTTTTTCAAATCAGCTTTAGCATCTGACTTTGTTGGAACACATTTCTTAAATCTGGTTCATGCCCATGTGAAGTTAGTTCCCAACCAAAAGGGAAGTTAGCTCTGCTGCGGGATCTCCAAGTTTCCCTATTATTAGCCTGGAAAACGTTTTTATTTCAGCAAAGACGTGTTCCCCCATTATCATATAAATTGTTAACTCTGTTTTCTCATGTTTCATCAATTACTACCTTCTTAAGATGTAGGTAACTTCCGGTGATATCATCATGATTTAGTATGGTAAGTAGTTCTCTCTTGTCTACTTTGCTTACCTCCATCTTGATATTGAACGATTATCTTTCATTTTTCATCTCGTAAATTAACGTTTCGATTCACGTATTCATTTCAATCATCATTTCAATTTCCATATTCTCTCGTCTGAATTGTTTCTCGTCCTATTTTATCAGCCAGTTTTTTGACACAAGAAATTCCGGCACTTGTTGTGTCGAGAAAGGCCTTATATTTTTCCTCCCCTAGTGCCTCTGTTTTTACGATTTCTACTAAAAATACGACACTTTTTTATTTGTGGCTAGAAGAACTTCATCTTTGGACCTATACATGGCTGATTTCTTGCAGCTCCGTGTTTTTTGTAACTGCAGTGTAGTCCGCTGACTTTTAAGTGCCACTCTCGCGAAATTTACATTACCATCTTTGATAATTCCCCTTTCCTGATCCATGATAATTCCCTTTTCCTGATTCCTGGTAATTCCATTGATTTTGGTTTAAATCCTTGTCCCTCCACTCCTGGTGTTGATAAATCGGGTTTTGCTTGGTCTCTTTACACAGCTCATCTACGACATATGCTGCAAATTTTTTGAGTGGTTGATCACATTATTTTTTCCTGGAAAATTGAATAACATTAACACCTTGTGGCATTATTCGAGCGGGACCTAGACGGTTTTAAGCAGGGAGTAATAGAATAGCAGGTTTTAAGCAGCTAAAATAAAGGTAATTGCGCGCTCCGTTTTTAAAGGTCAAAAAATTATTTTTGTGCATTTATCTAAATGCCTTGGTTCATATCTGTTTTCACGGGAACTCTTTTATATCACCAAAACTTATAAATTGAGAAGATTTTTTATTTTTCGTGATATGAAAGAGTTCCAATTTGAACTGTTGGATCGTTTGTTTTCATGTCTTGAGTCTCGTCCGATTTGCTCTCATAAATTCGAAGTTGTCTTTTTATATGCCATTTCTTATCTCTCTGTATTATCTATTGATTTTTTTGCGGAAAATGTTTTTAAGAAGTTTGTTTTCTTTTGTTTTCTTGATCAGCTCCTCCAATTACGCCATGTTTGCTTCGACTTCGAAGTTACTGCTTCATGTCGCAGAAAACTACATTAAACTCATTAAATACATTTACAATTTGCTTGTGTTTCAACTAGAGCGTATGCATGTAAATATGTTTGAAAGGTCTTCCTTGTTTCCATTGATACTTTACTGAGAAAGTTTTGATCCATCTTCTGTATGCGATTTATTATTCGAAACGATTAAGAACAATTTCTAAGAATTCGTTTTCGGAATCTCAATCAATGTTATTTTTTTCTGTTAAGACTCTGCTGGTTTTTAAAATCCGAATAGAATTTAGTTTTCAACTACAGTAGATCCCCGGTATTATGAAACTTGATATTTGGCTTTAGCCTCGTTGTTTATCGAAGCATTCCATTGTTATTCTATTGTTCTCCTAATACTTTTGTGCCTTCGTTTATTAGTTCAAAGTTTCTTGCCGCTATCAAGAAACTTAGAACTAATAATCTACTCTAGTTAATTCTATGTTGTTGTTTCTATTGTTGTTATATGCTTGACAGAGAAGAACAGTCTTACTTTTGAAAAGGAAAATAAAGTTCTTCGACAACAGATCTTTTTTGTAGTTTGTTTTCAAATTTTGCATGTACATTTTCAATGAAAATACGTTGTTTTCACCAAATAGTTTTGTTTTCAGCTCCTCCGGTGGTCAACTTTACAATTTCGACAGAAACTGTTATAGAAGGTGGCAACATTAAAATGGTTTGCAACGCCAAAGGATTTCCGGCACCTCGCCTTTATCTTCTATATGAAATTAATGGCAAGCCAGAAGAAATTATGAACTCAATGAATCCTATTTTTTACGAAATCTCGAACATTCAAGTCGAAAAAAAAGGAAAATACATCTGTCGTGCAAAAAATATTGCAAACAACGTGACGCTACAAAGATTCCTGAAAGTAATATGTAAGTTACTTTTATAATCGTAGTAAGCTGCTAATGTGGTAATGGTTGTTTGAATAAGTACAACATATATTAATTTACATATAATAGAAGTAATTGTTAGAGTATAAATTTAAAAAGATTATAAACTCATTTTATTTGTTAATAATTATAAAATATTATATCCGAAATAACATCGATCAACATTAAACGTCAAGACTTGTGCAGAATTGGCTTTACACCTGTACTTTTTGCTCACTTTGTTTCAATAAATTGTCTTTAAGTTCGGTTTGTTTATTTTGTGACGGATAACAAGCGGATCATTTTATAATTTGTGGGACAACTATTGTTTGCTTTTGTGTGGATAACGAGTCGTTTTTTATCAATCAAAATTGATGTTTTACTCATTGCAGATATCAAAACGACGCTAGTAGGATCACAAAATCTAATTGCAAAGGTCGCTGGTGAATTAATATTGAAATGCAATGTTGTAGGAGATCCGAAACCATTGTTTTCCTGGCATCGAGGCAGTGACGTATTAGCAGAGAAAACTGATACACTGAAGTTAAAGTTTGAGGAAGATTCACATTTTGGGAAGTACATATGTAAAGCTAAAAATTCTGCTGGCGAAAAAGATGTTTCGTTCTCCATTGTGAAAACTTGTAAGTCTTGTTGTAACTTTTTATCCTGATTATTTCTTCCTCTTTTAAAATTTTCTGTTACCGTAACATCGAGCATCTAAGATCTTTAATTTTCTTTGCAGAAAAACAGCCATTTTGAGTATTCTGTCATTCAGAACCAAGAGTTCTGCCCTTCATGGTAACATAGAAAGCTCCATATTTGCATTTTGTTTTTCTGAGGTCACTGAAAAAACTAGATAGGCATCGTCATGTAAACAAAACAAAGTGTCCTCGTTGCAGGTTAAATTGAAATAATTTGCTTCTTTGGTAAGAAAGAAGTGTGAGAAATATTATAAGTTTATCCAAAATAATTTTTATATATTAGCCAAAATATTATATGCCAGACTTACCAAACTGAACTGAAATTCTTTATTTTTTAACTTAATTTAGTGTTTAGAACATTAGAACACGTATGCAATGGTGACTTGGATTAAGATTAAAGGAATATCGAGCTGTCTAGTTAACCTGCAAATCTAGTTAACCCGGAAATCGCTACAGAAGGATTGTTCATTCTCATTCTGGAAATTGCTACACGATGATGAGCTTTTGTTGGTAATTTTCATCTTTTATGGCAATCATGATATTTGCATTGGATAACAAGAAAAAAATCTACAAGCAGCGTCATTTATTGGTAAAATAAAAGCAAGTCAAGGTCTTCAATTATTCTGCCGTAATTCTATTCAAATTGTGTCTAGATTAGTGGCTAGAAAAAATAATTTCTTTTTTGATCAAGAAATTCCCAGATAAAGAATTATATTTTTCATTTTCCAGACATCAACGCAAATGCCTTGAAATCGAAGATTCCTTCTAAAATTGGAGATAGAAGAACACTTAACTGTGGAATTCAAGGCTACCCAAACGTAAAACACACGTGGTACAAGGGAAATAAGAAAATCGGTGACTCTAGGAGTATTACGATTGATATCAACAAAGACGATAAGTTTGGAAATTATACATGCTTGGGAAAAAATAATGCTGGAGAGAAAATTGTTCTGTTTTCATTAACCAAAGAACGCAAACGTAAGGAATGGTTTGTTTTACTTTGATAGTATAGTTTAGTTGTGGCATTATGTATTTTAAATTAAGTGCTCTAATAAGGAGGAAAATGTTTTCAGCCTATCAGCGCTTAGCGCATTTGTTTACATTTTGCACATAACATCGCTCAAAAGACCATATAATTTTTACCCTGACCGTGATCAAGACATTGAATGGTGGCATTAAGTTGGCTAGCCGCATAAAAAACCCCAAAAATAGCGCACCTAAAATTTTTCCTGTCAACTTGCCGCGTCCATCTATAAAACTTTGCAGCCTGACATATTTACAAATAAAGTCTGGTGAAAATACAGACACGCACCACAGCTGAAACCAAAATATTGAAAAATGACGTCCAAAATTGTCAACGGAACCCAATGAAAAAATATTTTATTGCAAAATAACAACCGGGCAGGGGCTTCACCACTGTGTTTGTATCAAAATGTTGTCAATTTAATTGGTGCTTCATTTAAATGAATTGTAAAATGTTATTTTAAATTATTCATGGAGAAAATTTTGTTAACTTCGAGACAACACCGGTTTCAAGTTGCAGAAAATCGTCAGAGGTTTAAGAGATAAATATAACAAAAAATATATATACTGTTTCCCCCCCCCCAAAAAAAAAGTTTTGATTTAAATAAAATGTTTACTGATAGAACTCTTTGCTAGATCAATTAATTTCATTTTCTGAAAGGTTTCTTCTTCAATTACTACAATTATTTTCCAGAGGTGTGACCACATTTTTCATTAATAACTAATTTGGGCAAAGACTTTTTGTCACGCGAAAGAAATGTTTTATTGAATGCTCTAGATGTTTTTGAAGAAAAAGAGATATTTTTTTTGGCCATTCAATAAATTTATATTCCATGGTGAATTACTGCTAAGTCGAATTTTAGGCACCCAAAATAAGGGTTATATGGCCGAGGGACAGAAATAATTAATATGCCACAGCTTCAGATAACTATTAAGGCTCGAGATATTTATCACTGGTGAGAGTTTTTTTTTTTTTTAGATGTATTACACTTTTTCTTTTGTAATTGACATTTTTGTAATTGACAGTTGTGTTTGAGCTTTTCCATTCAAAACAAAAAAATGACATAGTTTATATCTATATCTGTACCTTTGAGAATTTAATTTTGTTATCAAAAAGCATTAAGTATTAGAGGGCTTGATTTTATCGGAGAAGGTGGTGAAAGACTTACTTTAAGCTATTTGGTGAAAAGGTAGAATTTAAGTTAAACCATATTTTAAACGATTACCCTCATTTGTATGTTCTGTTTGATCGGTATTGATTTCACCTTAAATTTTTCATTATTATTATTTTCTAGCTATCAGATCACCAAGAGGTGGAGCAATCGGAACCAATGAAACTTTTCATACTTTAACAATTGTGCTGTCTTTACTATTGCCATATATTACTCGAGCAATTGTTTAATCAATTGCAGATAGACCAGCAATTGGCTATATTTAAATTCAATTGTCATAGAGATGAACTAGGAGTGATCACAAAATTATCTTTTAGTTTCTAAAGAAAACAACTCAGGAAACTATTCCTGTTACACATTGTTTTCTGCGAAGAAACCATGAACAACGGCTGAAATGTTTTAAATCCCTTTTGGTTAAGAACGTTTAAACGTAGTGACTTTTTATTTATTTTTAACTGATAAGGTATAAGAAAAACACGTAATTGTTTTAAACTGGAGGATATATTTAAATTGATTAGAAAATTTATTATTCATTTTTCAAGTGGGTTTATCTCCAGCAGCTGCCTTTTAATAGCATTCTGTTTTGTTATTTTTATTATTTCCTGGAATCGTACCAGAATCTGTGTTGCCATTAGTTTTTTTTAATACTTTAATAATTGTTAATGTATGAATGCAACTTGTTTTGCAATACGTACAGTACTATTGAGGTACACCGAGCATGATTTTGTTAATATTGATTACAGTATCACACCAGTGCCGTTTCGGCAACACATAAATAGGACTTCTTGTAAATATATTAAGTTGCAATTATCTCAGTGCGAGTAGGAGTGGTTGTGTTTGGTATGGAACGCTAATTTTTGTATATTCCGTTCAATTATACTCTATTTCATAAAATGGTAGGTGATAATAGCAGAAGGCAAAGTCTTTCAAAGATAGAAATACAATCAGAAAACCCGACTGCCTTCAGGAAATTCATAAACATTGCGAAAATAGGAATGGAAATAAGAGAAAGAAATAGAGACAAATATTTAGAAGTAAACAGATCTACATTTATTAGACAGTATAAAAAAACAGTGTGTTCGTGCTTTCCCACTCAATATTTCGAATTGATTGCTATTTCATACACATAAGTATACTGTACAGATGCGAAAAATCCGCCACATTTAATTGAGTTTGTGAGCACTACTGGATTCATTCCATGATAGTATTTTGGGAGTTCAACGAAAACTGCTATGTGATATGTAACATAGTGGTTAACGTTTCATTTCCTGAGATTTTACACGTCGTGTTAGTTGAAACCGAGGATTCTTTTTCAACAATCTGCATTGATTCGACTTTGTTGATACAATGAAACCTCTATTAATGGACACCTCCCTACAACGGACACGCCCAACAATGGACACCTTTTTAGGGTCCGAATTTCCGTTATGTGGTCAAATCCTTGTTAACTAAACCTCCATTCAACTGACGTAAACTTCGTCCGAAAGGTGTCCATTATATAGAACTTTTGATGTAGTTCTTTTTTTCGTAAGAAACATTTCAGTCTTTTAAAGACACCAGGCCTACTTTTAAAGTGCATATGACAGGAAACGTTTTATTTGCTAAATATATCAACAACAACAAACATCGCTGATAACGGTGGTGAACTTAATTTTCAAATTTACAGGGAAATTGCGCCTAAAAGTGGGGTTTTGTAACCCCACTCTGACTAGAAATTGTTGCCACAAAAGCATAGTCAGGCCGCTCAGTACGAGACCTCCGTGACGTAAAGTAGTAGTGTCCAAATTATTTTGTCACACAAACTCCTTCAAAATGACGAAGTTTGAAGGCACTCATTGTCAATTATTGACGCAATTTCAACAAAATCTTGTTTCGATCACTCGAGCCATCCCAGACTGTGCCTAAAAACAAATTTTAGAACTTTTATCACATGTTCCATTGCGAAACAAATCAAAATTTGATTTGACGTGGGTCACCAAGAGGGACGGCAGGTTTCGTAACTTGTGTTCATCACAATGCCCACATTGGCAGAAAACCCATATTTTCACAATACATATGTTTTTTTGGACTCAAGGAAAAGCTGCACAAACAAATGTTGGACGACTGGCATAACTTTGCACAAGGTACGGAAGAATCTAAGTACTTCAAAGCTCTGGGTTATATCAAGCTACATTGTATCTTTTAGCGATTCATGTAATACTTTGCAGGACCATTTCTATTTTGAGAACACTTTGTTGAAATTGGTTTTTACGTACATGCAGTTTTCTCACTTCCTTTCCTGGATTTGAAAATCAAAATTCGAAATGATGCCATGCTTACTGCTCACGCATGGTGAGTAATACGATAATTGTTATTTTTATGAATACTTTTCTTTCAAATGTATATTGAAAAGCATTTGGCTGACTGCATGACAACAGGTAATGAAATTTTAAGTAAGTGGGTTGAGCTTCAAGTGAATATGACTCGAAAATTTCTATTTTCTCATTTGAAAGGCCTGTGATCAAAGCGTGTTTCAATATCTTGTTTAGTTTCCGAGATAATATGCTTTGGAGTTGAGGCCCCGGTGTCCGTTACTGAAGCAAAGTTGTTGAAACATGGCAAGTACAACAATTGAGCCGTGAAAAACTTTTGACAATTCACATAATGTTGTCACGTCAACGTAGTCGTTACCAGACTCGTATGATTGTTTTGAGCAATTTATTTTTACATCACTTCCCGTAGTAAATATTTCGTTTTTGAATATGTTTATTCAACATCAAGCTTGCTAAGACCTATTTAAAGTTATATTTTAAAAAAATGTATCACACAATTCACTGAATATTGAGATCTTTTGAATTTTTATTTGAGAAGTCTGGTAACTAACATGTCATGGCATCGAAATTTCTTGTAAGAAAATGTTGATTGCCGTTCAGTTGTTGCTTAGGAAAATTTTTGTTGACTGCTTCAATAGTTTTTGAGTAATCAGTACTTTGATATTTTCTCATTTGCACAACAGAACCTAATTACGTCACAAATAATGAAATTTATTAAACAATAAAAATGTTCGAGTCATATGCACTTTTAGTGAATGAAATAAAATGCAGTGACCATACTAGAAATATAGATTTAGGTGTTTGCAGCAGTTTCATTTTAAAATAGTTCACCAGAAATAACGAATACTAGTCAATCAGCATTTTATGAAATTGAGGTTAGAAATAATAAGTATTTTTTCTAAGTCTAATCATGTGAAAGACATTTACATCAATTCAACACTTTGGTATATTATTTATTTCCAAAAATTATTTATGTCGTCGTTCTTTTCAAAGTTCCTTTTGGATGAGCTTGGGCAGTTAGTCCAGTTCCCAACGAAATTTACCAACTTATTTGTCATTGACTAGCATCTGTATTTCTATTGAGAAAGATGAATAACAACAGCAGTCTCCACTACAGGACACTCAGTTTAGTTTGACAATTCCACCTGAAAATCAGACAAAAACAAAGCAGACAATTTTGTCTCCGTTTCGATCTCAGAAAATAGTATGGAAAAATTTTAAGAGCCTCCAAACAAATTTGTGCTCTTGAAATTTTACATTTGACCGTGACAGGGAGAGGTGTTTGTTGATGTTCTATCTGTGTTTTACTTCTTCCTCTTCTTTATAGAAGAAGAAGAATTCATCTTACTCACGAGTATTAGTCTATTTCAACAGTCTCGGGGTTAGTATGGCCGAATCAACTCCCATCTCTGTATGCTTGTGTTGATCGCCATTCATTTCAGCTTCCTCCTCGTCCGAATTTTCCATCGATGAAACCAGTGCTTCTCCTGGTGTATTGGGTGAATATTCCACGCCAGTTGCACCCATAAGTTCTTCCAGTTGCACCCATAAGCCGTAGAATACGTAAATTTAGTCTCAGACATGTTTAAGGACTTTGCGACGAATTTTTTGCCGTACTATTTCTTCTTGAAAACGATTCAACACTCTTCGCGACACAGCTACTTTACGTCACCAAATTTAAAAAGATCAATTTATAATGTCCCAGTCCCATAGAAAAAATTTTTCAAGTGTATTTTTTAAATTTTGGCTTAGGTTTTTTCTTTTTTGCGGTTGAACTCTTCTTGGATTTTAGCTTCTATATTATTTACTTGTGATAATATGTACTATTTTCATATAATATGTTGATAATGTGATTATAATCTGACAGATGATTGTTTGCTGTATAAAAATATTTATTGTCATCTTATTTGAAATACCACTGAATGTGATGTTTAAACTTCGCTAAAGTTAATGCATTTGCAGCTTCGTTTTAAATTAATTTTCGTTTCATGAAATGCACACTTGAATATTTAGCAGAAAGCGTCGTTATGGTAGTGTGGCATTAGTCAAACCCAAGATACAAAATGCGCATGTTTAACTATATTCTTTTGTTTTCAATTATTAAAATATCAAATATGATTTAATGTTAAAATCGACTGAAACAGTGTTTTTATTGTGTAGAATATTATCTTCGATTAAAAGGAATAGGTCCTTCTGGTGTCCTTATTGTGCCATGTGTCCTGAAGTAAACTTTACTTGCTTTCCACAAGTAAATTTGATTTGAGAAAAATTTCATGTTGAAAAAACACGTATGGGCTAATTTTGCAATCTAATGGTGTGATATCCTCTTTCATGTACTTTCGCAGCTGCAAGATATTGCGATAACATAACTTCTAATCATTGACTGATGGTAAAGAAATACCGAATTGACCGATTTTTCTGTGATCAGCCAATGTGAAAACGTAGGCTTGGCAATAAGATACCAAGACAGTATCGTAGGCTTGGCTCGGAAATGACACACAGCCAGAAACAAACTTCGTCTGGCGTTCTTTTTCATACTGAAGCTTGTTGGATGTGGGATAGAAAACTAACTCGGAATTTATGCATTGCTGTTCATTGTGGAACTTACATTAATGTCGAGAAAAGAATTGGCTATCGTGTGATTCAATTCTTTTGTTCTTTCCGCTTATCAATTCAAAAATTGTTTCAAAACCAAAACCTTCTGGCTGTAATCTCTCTCAGACAACTGGTGACAATATTGTGTTTCGAACAACAAAAACCTGATCTGCAATGCATCATCCACGTGAGAAGGCGAGGAAAGAAAGGCCGTGAAGCTCCTTGATCGTGCATTTGAGCTTTGTTTATTAAATTTTCATCGTCAATCCCAAACTTTCAAAGCTCATTCTAATCGATACTACTTTTAGAACAACTCGGAATTGTATGAGCCCATTTTACTGAGATATTCGCGTTTTCATGCAAGAGAATTTCCGCTTTCTGTCCGCAACGCTATGGAATTTTTAGTTTGTGTTCCTGGGTGAACGTTATCAGTCCTCTGACCCTATCTCCGTGGTCGTGGTTTTTGGATGCTCCCAAAGAATAGTTCATAACTTTGGAATTTAGAGGTAGACCAAAAAGAATAGCAATGAAATTGCTTGCATTAGAAAGAATCAGTAAGAAAACCAAAAGAGCATTTGCCATCAGTAAGAAAACCGATAGAAATTCAATGAACATGATCAAAACGCGATCAGAGAAATATAAGAGGATTTTTTGAAATATATAAAAACGAAACGTAATCGTGACGTCCTGAAACATGGAATTTAAAAATTACTGGTATTAAACCAGTAGCAAAACTAGGCGCTGTGCAAAGCAGATATTACATAAGAGGAAGCAAGGCCCTTGTCGAAGATAATTTTGTTAAGTTCAGAGTCATTAAAAATGTGCTAGAATCGAAGTAGTCTGAGTTACCAGAAGCGCAACGTAGAGCAATAATTCTCCGAAGGGTAGATGTAGGGAAAGTAAAACAGTTGCGGCACAATTTCCGAAAGTAAAACAGTGGCGACATAACTTCCTGAATTATCTGTAGTAATGGATAACGAGTTTGGAAAAACAGGGAGTGTGGAGAGTGATTTAATTCCAAAAACGTTGAAAAATTGAACTATGTATAGGGCGAGCACAATACTACAAAGATGCGACAAGCCTACTATTACATTTTGAGTCCACAAATACACTCTTTGTTTCCACCTTGCAAAATTTACCTCTTCAAGCACATACAAAGAACAAATTTCGTTACGAGAATATGGTGCCAGTCCTCTCGGCCAATCATGGAAAGCGATGCTCCCATTTTACATGGCTTGAAAGACGATCTATCCGTGGGCTAGGTCCAAGAGCCAAACCTGAAAAAAAAATTGAATTATCTTTAATGGATGACCTCGATAAATTTGGAAACCATGGAGACTCTATTGAAACATTGGACGATGTTGGAAAAGAATAAAATCGCTATTGTGTGTTTTCTCATCAATGAAGCTATTTCATAAATTGGTTCCATTCTCACTGCCAAATCTTTGGCGGAGAAGGCACAAGGCGTTGGGATATCATTAACTTGTAGAAAATACTTACAAAACGCATGCCAGTAGTGGTATGTATTATAACATCAAGCTTGAATAAATACAAGTTTGGAAATTTTCCTTCACAAAGGGTAAATCTCAAAACCTCCTGCATCCTCCAAAAATAGAAACCGACTCTTTAGTGTCAAAAATGAATAATCTTTAGCTAACTGTATGAAATATCCTGTTTTAGTTGGTTTTTAAATCCTTTTAGACAACTGGAACTTGACTTGTAACATCCCGTTGCTCGGAAACGCTATCTTAAAGACTTGATAAGCCCTACAAATCTTGCTCTAGGCCTAAAAAATTATCAATGGATCAACCGCGCTCGCTTACGAGTTACCCTCCCTTTCCTACAAAATTGCTTTCCTAATTTTTCCTAATTCATTTATTTCTATCTGAAAATAATTAACGAAAGTGATTTTTTCACAAGGGTATGAGGAATTTTTTTAATTACACGGTAAACCTATACATTAAACGAAAGCCTTTGGCGAGTTGTACTTAACTGAAGTATCGAAAGTCCAAATTGACTATTAATTGCGACAAAAACAGCGAAAAACTGCTGCCGATGCCAGAACGAGGTGGGCTGGGATTTGAATGCACAGGTCAATACGCAACGTTATTACCTACCAAAATACCAAGTTTCGTGTCGATAAATGGTGTTTCGGCATTTGATTTTGAGTAAAAGCGCGTATCTCCACGCTCGCGCACTCAATCGGAAATTCGATTGCGCCAGCAGACGCGCCCATCCCTCATCTTTATTTGACGTTTTAACAAAGTGTCTGTATCTCGCACCTGTTTGGCGTAAAAGGGTTTCGTTCTGGGTGCGAGGAGGACTGGACCCGAAACTATTCAAGTTGCTCGCCCCCCCTTCCAGCTACCCAATGATGCAATCAGAATTGACATGCGGCCTACGGTTGAAAAGATAGCTTTTTTGAGGTCACTCCAACTTCAGAGTTCCATTGGGACACCTTCTGGCATACTCTCGCTTCTGTGCTTGGTGCCGTCGGATAGCCCACAGCTTGAAGGTGCATTTATCGGAATAAAATCGAGCATACCAAACTATTGTCTTGGCATCTTTTCATTTTGTTTTACAATTTTCCATCCTTTTTCTTGCCAATATTCCAAAATCTACAATGTTATATTTATAATGCTTTTTCGCGATAATAAAAATTACCATCAAAACTCGAAGCAAGCAAGCAAAGCAAAGTGGTAGAAAAATCCTAAAAACACTTTTCCTTTCTCTCGTCACAGACATCTACGAAGGACAATATAAGTTGCACAACTTTAATGTATAGTTTTTTTAGGAAACTTGAACTTGTAACATAATTATTTTTTGATAAATCTTGAACAAATAATTTTATTTTACAACCTCAACTATTATAGCCCCAAACAGTCAAGAAGTACCTTCTAAGTAAATTTTGCTTCAATTTTGGACCAAAAATATAAAGCAATCCCCTCATCCAAACAATTCTCTGGGGATTTATTGCAGAATATTGTTAAAAATTTTGTCATTCTGTATAAATTGAATCACCAGCACAAAGTCTGATATCATAATCAGCTTCTTTTTGTTTCTCTGCAGGATCACGATGAAATAGAAAAACCTGGCAAATTGAAATTTGCTGCTAATTATGGCAATAATGAGGGTGAGTTAGACTCAAATGGTGAATCTCAAAGCAGTCAGCGTTAATACATCAACCAACAACAAAAATACATCAACCAACAAACCAAGATATGCAATGCATTGTAGGCAATGGCGATGTAAATCAATCAATCATACATGAAGTTCATTTTTCAACCTCGCAAACGTTTTCTGGCTCAGCTGTTTCCAATCCCTAACGACAAGAAGAAATAAAAGTGGAAGTAACAAAGTAATCCCCCACTGAAAGCTATATGAAATTCATTGGAAAGTTAAAGTTTGCTGCAGAGAAAATCAATTAAGCTTTTTTAAGGAAGCTGGTGTTTTACATTTTGAATCTTTGTTCACTGAAATATTGAATGTATGCAATGCCGTCACGCTCACTATTACCGATGCAAAGTTATTAGCTAAGGAAAAGTTAAAGATTGTTCAAAGCTTTTCCCGTGACGTCCTTGATAGCTTGGCTAACAAAATTCCAATGATTGAACAAAATCAAGTTCTCATGAGCAATGGTCCTTGTCAGCCAATACTACCCGTTTAGAAAAAAATGTTGATATGTCAAGCAAAGAAAAGCAATGTTCTTTTCTCCAGTTTGGCTCAAAGAGTATTTAGAATAAAGTTTTCAAACAATAAAGCGTATTGATTCGTATGTTCTCTACTTGGTAAGGGCTTTGACAGAGAAAAAGCAGAAACAGTATGGCGTACAGGGATTTATAATTAGGCACAAATTAAGGGAAGTCGAGGCAAGAGCAAAGCCGGCAAACTTCAAACTCACTATGATAAAGAAATGCAAATGTGCAAAAACAGAGAGGTTGTCGAGATGCTATTGGATGTAACTAGAACACCTACAAGAAGCGGTTTTGCGCTAAGAGGAGCCGACAGTGACGAGAATGGCAACTTTCTTCAGATAACCTCATTTCCCGCTACAATACAACAATGAAAACATGGCTTGATAATTGTCTCTCACACAAGTATCGCAACAGCTATTTGAGTCCTCAAAGCCAAAATGAGTTTGTTATGCTGTTAAGTTGAGAAGTGAAGCAAATCATAGAAAATCGCGTGAAACAGTCAGGATTTTGCTGCGTGATGGCCAATACAACATCAGGTATTAGCAATCTAGACGAATTGTCTGTAGCTGTGAGATACATAAATACAGATTCTTGCAAGCCTGAAGAGCGTTTGATAAAAATTGCTGAAACCAAAGACAAATCAGGAGCTGGGCAGGCGACCGATATACTTGAATTTTTAAAATCCAGCGGAATTCCTCTTTCAACTGTGCAGTTTCGAACCTACGATTCGATAGCAAGCATGCCTGGTTGCCACAAAGGTGCACAGCAAAAAGTAAGTGAAACTCTCGGACGACATATTCCTTACACAAAATGTTTACCACACGGTGCAAATCTCGTAATTGAACATGCATGCGAAGCATCTCCTGTGATCTCCAAGGTCTTTGATTATATACAGCAGCTTTATGTCTTCTTCACAAAGAGTACAAAAAGGCATGCTCAGCTGAAGGAAGCAATGAAAGAGGTCGAGAATTCACTAAAGCTTCGAAATTTATCACAAACAAGGTGGTAAGCCAGGCCAGAGTCGATAGAAGCAGTATGGAGAAGCCTAGATGCTATCATCAAGGTGCTGAATTTAAACGAAGAAGAATGAGATCCAGAATCTAAAGAAAAGCAGTTGGATTCATAAATTCCATAGTAAACATGGATTTTGTATGTGGAATATTGTTGTTAAAGAACATCATGTACAAATCAAAAATGATGGCATCTCCATTTCTGGTTATGGAGTCAACGTTATCAATATTTAAACGAGTAAGAGTGATGGAGGTCAAAAATCGAAAATGAAATCAAAGCAGCAATCATTTTCAAATCGCAATTTACATTTTCTTGGACACTTTAATTCATGACCTTGGAGAAAAGCTAGAACTTGTAAAAAACCCATTCGGATGTTTTTTTATTAGTTTTAGACTCAGAGATGCCAGGGACTGTTCTTGATACAAAAAAAAATTGTTGCATAGCATCCAGCAGTTTTTACGGAAGAATCTCATATCGCCATCCACAACAAGCTTCAGATATTTTTGACACATGTGAAAAAAGAAAGAACAGAAAAGGAAAAATCCGAAGGAAAGAACAGTGGCGCAATGACGATAAGTGAATCTACGTATTTGGCAATGGAGTATTCGCGCATACATTTTCTTCTCAAATCTGTCGCAAAGCTATACCAGTATTTCTTGTCAGTTGCTCCATCAGTCTGCAAAAATGAAAGATTATTTGGTGCTCTATAGAGAATAAGGAATTACCTGCGAAACAACATGTCTTGTTACCGCTTGAATGATTGTATGCCTTTGGTGAAGGAACAAGGTATCACTGGCGAAATAGATCTCAGGAAGATCGCAAAAAAGTGGTCACTTTTAAAGAATAGTCGCGAGAAAATCGACTGAAACTTGAAAACGTAGACACTTTGTCTCTTGCTTGTATTGTATTTATTTTATGCACTAAACGTCTGTTAATTCGGAGTTACTTCTTTTATTCATGACGAAAGAAGACAAATTATATTTTTTATCTTTTCAGCCAAAATCAATATTTATCAATAAAATAAAAATTAAATCAATAAAAAGAATAGTTTTTGTAGTTGTTAACTTGTGCAGACTGATTTCTGTGCTTTGGAAGCACTTTACCTGGATGGTTAGCTTTGATATTATTCTTGCTCGGTCTTGTGTGTCTGGTGCGTTTTGAATTTTGAATATTTTGCATGCAAAAGCACCACAGACTGGACAATATTAGACATATTTCATCAGCAGTATCTCAGGTTTTTGGTCGAAATTTAAAAATGCGAGCGATGGAAGCCTAGAACAACCTTTCTTCTTTGAAACAAACTTTGGTTTGGTTTGTTGTGAAGAACAATCGCTTGCAGCAAAACGGAAACCGTAGAGCATTTTGCCACAGCTCAGCCGCCCTATGGCCGCCATAAGTGACGTTTCCGCAAGATTTCATTGTCTTTTAAGCACTCTGATTGGCTACTGACGAAAATCAACGTGGACTCTGATTGGTCAAAACATTATTCACCCTTGCTCTCTTTGTTAATATGCTCTCAAGCTTTAGGAAATTTTATCTATGTTTTGCAAATGCTTGACAACGAAACATTTTGGAAAATGGTATATAAAGGGCAAGCGTCCAAAATAACCAAATTTTTTGAGTAGATTTCAACTTTAATCATCGAAAATTAGCATAGTAAATTATTTTTTTGCACTCAAGCAATTACTGGAAGCTAGAAAATGAATGAAAAAAGCAAAATATAAGTCTGCAATTTTTTAATAGAGGACTGATGCTAATAATTTATATGCTTGTCATTTAAATGACAAAACATCTACCGAGTGTCTCAGAAAAAAGGCAGCACGTTTGCAAAAATATTGTGGAGAAGTTTACCTTTAATATTTCTATTTCTAAAGAATGACACCTGAATTTCAAAATCAACCGAATAACCTCTAAGTTATGCCCAATAATAACAAATGTTTTGGGTTTCTTCAAAACCATAGGTTGTCCTTTCCATTATATTGGTAAAAAACGGCTTTTTATGACAGAAAAGCTTTGAAATTAACATTTGAATTGCATTGATTAGTGAATGACAACAAACAATGATACTCTGAAATTTAATTGCTGGTTGCATATAATAATACCAGGACGATAGCTTAATTGGCGTTTAAGAATACGCTCTGCTAAGAAAGGATAGGAACAGAGATGATGGTGGAGGTGCCATGTATTTACATAATTCCATAAAACATAATAGAAGATAGAAGATAATAAACTGATTTTCCAGAATATGATTAAACCTAACGAAACTGAGCCGTTCTTGATAGTGGCCTGGCATAGGCCTACTTCGAAAGTTGTCTTCACAAAAACTTAAGTATGTAGACAGTTTACATGACACTGTCCCTTCGTTTCAAATTAATGGGAATGATATAACTAACATTGAAGAAACTAAATACCTTGGTGTTATACTTTACAATAAGTTCAAATGGCAAAGGTAGATAAATAAGATTCAAAAAAGATTTCCCTAGAATTTGGTCTTTTGAAATATTCGAAGCAATATGTGCACGAAAAAACATTAATTAATATATACAGAAGTATCGTGGAGGACCACTTCAATTACTGTTGTTTAGTTTGGGGAACTTGTGGGCTAACCAAAATAAATACATTGCAAAAAATATAAAACAGGGCTGGGTGAATTGCTACGAGTAGCCCTTATGATGCCTCTGCAGCTCCTTTATTACAAATACAAAGACTAGGCTGGCATTCAATCAAACAGCTAATTGATAGGGAAACCTCAACTATGGTGTATAAATCATTAAATTATCTTGCTTCTGAAAGACCTGGGTCATATGTTCACTCGATTATCTGATGTTCATAATGGCCGGGTTTAAAGAAACACAAAAATCAATCTTGTTACACTAATGATTGGAACAAAATATGGTAAAATGTCATTTGCATGCCGTTGAGCTGACAAATGGAATAAACTTGATTCTGAGGTCAAAATAGCCCCCTCGATCCAGTCCTTTAAAACTTAACTCAAAGTTTTTAATTGACAATTATTAAGGAGAGCTATTTTCAATTTTAAATTTCTTAAGTTTCATATTGTAATTAATTGTAAATTTTGTACGTGTCCTGCTCCATGTCGGTTAGCGTCAAATAATGAGAGGAAGCTTGGCCACGAAGAAATTCTGATAATTTCTTAACTTGTCGTCAGTCGACCAACTATTTGCAGTGGCACAACTCTCAAAAGTGCGAAGCTACACAACAAAATCCCAGAGTCGAACTTTTCTGGAATTACAGATATAGAAGCGGTCATTATCTCGTCTTCTCAGCTCTGTTCCTCTATCACCAATTGAAATGATTTAGGTTCAACAGAGAGAGATCGCAGAGAAACACACTTGTTATCCGTTGGCTTGATATCTTTTTGATCTTTTGATCAGGCTTTTCAATTCAAGACAATTAATTTGACATGATAATGTTCACCTAAGATAAATTAAGCTGGAATTAAACAAAACACATCAGGAAATGCATCTGGTCACATAATTGTGACGTTTCAAATCGTTAACAAAACATCCAGTTTCAAAGAAACAAACTAATTACAATGTCTTTGGTGTAACTCGGCGATTATTGAGTAAATGTTTCCAAGCAATTATTGAGTCAATTTGGAACCCCTTCTATAACACTCACGTAGAAGCAAAATTATCAAAACAACTCATCCGAAACGGCTTTGCAAACGTATCGCCTTTTTGGGATATCCGGTATCGGGAGAAGAGAATTCGAAATTCATGGTCAGATATTTTACAATAGTAACCGCAAAAGACTAGCATTCCATAGACAAGTAGAACATGAAATTATATCCTGTCTTTATCGTTTAATGGCCCCTGTTCTGAAACTAAGAAGTTATCTCGAAAGCATAGGCCAGCACCAGTGATTGGGTAGCGTGAACTCAAGGACATCCTTTTGAACGATTATGGTCGATGTGACCATACAGATCTATACAATACCTGGAAAACAGCGATACAGAGTATTAAGTAAGTCCACGAGCATTTTAATGCATTCTCAAAAATAACGTAATATGGTGTAAGATAAGATAAAATAACGTAATATGGTGTAATATGAGGATAACAAATCAGTGAAAAGTCCAATTTCCTTCAATTGAGAATCGTTATGTGAAGAAGAAAAAGCCTACTATGAAGACTATGAAGAGCCATCAAAATCACCTTACAGTAGCATTATGGTATGTGTTTGATAGAAAAATAATATTTTAACGACTATTCATTGACTTTGAATCAATAACTCTTCAAGACAACAAATACAGGAATTAAAATTGGAAAGTTTCGAAGATAGTAATGAAAATGAAAAAAGACCACAAAGAGCAGAGGGGGTTAGAAGAGTCATCAGAGAAGAAAGACAATCGTATATGTTAAAATTTTAAAGAATCAAGGCATAATGCAAGATTTTGAGAGAAGTTAACTGTTGTAAGGTATTTACCAAAACAATGTTTTATTTGACAAGGATAAGTCCACATAGAGGAAGACTGCGGAAAATCAACACAAGAGAATCAAAGGACATAGCAAGAATATGCATTTCTGAAGAGGAAATGATTTCGAGGATCATTTTGGCTCAAGCATCATATAAGACGAGATCAAGACTATAGAAGAGCATGGATAACATACCAAAGGAAGTATTTCATGAAAAATCAAAACCATAATTTTAAAGAACGAGAAAAAAGCGAGGAAGCTGAAGTAGAAAATATTAAAAAGAATATGCATTTATGAAGAGGAAATGATCTCGAGGATCAGTACAGTCCAATTTTTTCTGCTAAATTTAAACATCAGCAGCCTATTGTCAAAAATTGATGAACTCAGGCCCATAGCACAAAAAACAAAAGCTGCAGTAATTGGAATAACAGAAAGTAAATGCGATAAAACCATACTCGATGGTGAAGTAGAAACTGAGGGGTATGAAATAAAAAGCGTTAAAAAGCATGGGGGAGGCGTTGCTTTTTATATAAGGGAAAAAACCTTGCTTTCGATATTAGAGAAAATTTCTCCAAAGACCTGGGGAGCATTGTCTTTGACATCTGATTGCCCAAAACAAAACTAATTCTTGTTGGTATATTTGACAGGCCTCCTGATGTTACAGGATTCTTTGACAAATTATCACATTAAATATCTAACAAAAAATGCTTTGATGAGCAAGAGGCTTCTTAGGAAATTTTACTGTAAATTTGACCATGAAAATCGATAATTTTTCAAACGGGACTAAACAACACAAATAATTTTGTTCCCTACATGGCCGAAAGCAAATAATCACACCGGCTACTCGAATCAATCAAAATTCAGCTACAATAATAGATCACATACTAACGAACTCCACCAATAAAATTTCACAACATGGTGTCATAGACAATGGTTTATCTGACCATCAACTGACATACTGCACCAGAAAATCTTTTCGAGCCATCACACGAACACACTTATGTTAGGGTTCGTGTTATGAAAAAATACACTCAGAATATCTTCCTCGACAAATTAAGATAAAGTAACTTCCCGAATTACATCAACTTTGTCAATATCAATTCTGCATACTCCCACTTTCTTGGTACCATTACAAAAATCATCGATCAAATAGCCCCAATAAAGGAAATCCGAGTGAAAAAGTACTCAGAAATGAATTGATGGTGAAATGCTTATGAAGATTTAAATAATTTAGAAGCGACACTGATTTTGACGAGTATAAGAAAGCGCGTAACGAAGTCCAGAGTATATTAAAAAAAGAAAGAAAAATTTCGTTATTGAAAAATTGAAAGATCATGTAGGGAGACCTAAGAAGTTATGGAAAAACCTAAAATCTTTAGGATTACCTTCGGGAAAAGAAACCGCATAAAAAATATGATTCAGTAAACATTTCCAGCAATCGTTTGATGATAAAACCAATGCTGACAATTCTAAAGATTTTTTCTCAAAATGAGCCTCTGAATTAGTCAAAAATTGGTTACCATTTAATCTTGAAAACATTAATAACTATTATAAAGATCTAAATATAAAGAACTCTATGGAAAATGTACATAAACTTCTTGAAGAAATAGATATTTCCAAAGCGACAGGAATTGACAACAATGTGGGAAAGTTTCTAAAGGATGGGGCAACGTTTCTAGCAAAGCCTATAAGCGAATCAAGTAATCTTTCTCATTATCCAAATTTCCTGATGGTTGCGAAGCAGTAAAATTAAAACCACTCTTTAAAAAGGATAAACAAAATTAGCCTAAGCATTATAGGCCGATCTCCCCGCTTCCCCAGATGTCTAAAATCATTGAAAAAGTGGTACATAACCAAGTTGAAAAATACTTGGATGAAAACAAAATTCTGTACGCTTTCCAATCAGATTTTCGCAAATACCACCCAACAGACTCGTGTTTGTCCTACCTAAATGATAAAATTATCCAAGGTTTTGATAATGACAAGAATGGTTTTAATACACCTCCAAAAGGCATTCGATGCTATAGACCACAAATGTTTTTTGGACAAGATGACCCACCTTGGTTTCAGCGATAAGGCCGTTTTATGGTTTAAATCGTATCTCAAAAACCGAAAATTTCTCGTTACCGTAGGAAAACAGTTCTATTGTCCTGGTTATCTATCATGTGGGGCTCCACAAGGATCAATTCTTGGCCCACTGATATTTCTTTTATATTTCAATGATATGCCAATGTCTGTTAATTGTATGCTATTTTCATACACAGACGATACCTGCGTAATATTTAGCGACAAAAATGCTAAAATAATAGAACACAAGTTGAAAAACATTTCAATTCTCTTTGCGATCTAGCTTTCTCTCTGCTTTTTCCGTTTAATAAGAACAAAACCATGAATAAAATAATCATGAACAGAGTAGACATTGAAATCAAGCAATATCCACAAGTTACCTACCTTGAATGCATTCTCGATGAAAAATTGTCTGGAGAACCAATGGCAACAAAAGCACTCGGAAAAATAAATGGCAAGCTAGCATTTCTTTATAGCAAACAAAGTTTCTTAACTTATAGTCTTCGAAGATCACTCTGCAACGAGTTGATACAACCACATTTTGATTATGCTTGTTCTGTGTGGTCCCCCGCTTTGAATAGTAGGCTTTCCAAAAAAATACAGACCGCCCAAAATAAATGTATCCACTTTTCCTTGGAATCAATCATTTTCTGACAATCAAACTGTAAATAGCGCAAACTCCTTCAAGCATAAGATCAAAAACTGTTCCATGCAAAACTTACTGAAAACGAAAACAGAGATAGCATCTACAACTAATTCTATCCATATAGTTTCTTTAAACTTTTAATAGGATAAACATTTATTTACTTTTTCATTTTTACACACCTCTGAAAAGGACCATCACGGAATTAAGGTCACCTCGGCCTTTCTGATGTTATCTCTGACACCCTACTTAGATGTTTGTGATATTTTGAAATTATATTTATTTATTTATTCATTAATGCTTTTGATATTTTAAAGCTTTGTAAATATTTTTTACCTTTAATTCAGATTTTAACCATTGTAAATTTTTAGTGGTGAAATGATACATACATACATACATGCATACATTCCGCATATCACAAATAATTCTAGTCACAACAGCATTTTATCGGACCAAATGGAAAAATTTGAGTCAATACAATACTCTCCTGCAGTCACGATGCATGCAAAGGTACATCCCTTAAGAAATTTTTTAAAGAACTTGGTTGGGAATCCCTAAACTCACGTAGGTGGAGTAGACGTCCTATTTTATTTAACAAAATAATTAACAAAAGTACTTCTACTTGTAAAAGTATACCAATAATTATACCTCAACTATCAGGCTACAACTGACGTAGACAATCCTTAACTGGCCAGATATTTTCAAGAACAGAGAGTCTCAAATTAAGCTTTCACCCAAACTGTTTGTATGGATGTGATAGGCTTGATCCTGAGGTTAAGCTTTCTACATCTGTATCAATATTTACAACAAGTTATTTTCACTTATTCTACTTCATCCAAAACCAACTTATGTTGTTCACGATCCAAACGGGTTATTACTCTAGGTGTTGGATTGAGCATTCTCAACTTTCACAAAAAGACGTAATTCTCAAAGATGCCTTATGCCGATTAACGACGGTGCTGAAGATGCGGAGCATTTCTTTCTGCTTTGCCTTGCATACACTTCACAAATAAGCGGTCTTCTTGGCATTATTACAACTATACTGCAAAATCATGAAATAACTAAGTTTTGAAATGATAAGCTTCTAGAAATTATTTAAATATGGTGATGATAGACTACCTTTTCAGTAAAATTTGGAAATTCTCGAAGCAACATTAAATGTTATTGAGATTTCAAAACGTTTTATGTACATTTCCATGCATAGAATTTTATTGGTTTCCTCTCTCGTAAACAATTTTCACATATTTAATTTTTGTATTCCTGTATTTTATTTTTAGTCCTGAATATACGTATAATGCCACAGGGTTGCTATGTATTTACATGCTCCCTGTGGTATCGTTGTTTGTAGCCTAGTTATTGTTGTAATTTTTAATATAAGAATAGAAAACAAATAGAAATATGAAAATATGTTCGAAACAAAGCTTCAGGGAGACGAAACAAGAGAAATGAAAGGGTAAAAGTAATTTATATTAAACAGATGGACAGCTGGTGGTGGTGTTACAATACATACGAAGGAGAACCGCAGACCTAATTTACTAAAGAAAAACGGAGAATGTAAAACACTGTCGATATGGATTAAGGGCAAGACTGACAACTTATATTAGGAGAAACATACAGCCCGTGCAAAAATACAGTGAGCAAAAAGAAAGTACACAAATGGGGCCAAGAGTTTAGAGATCAATTTGAAAGAAACGGATACATACACTGAATCAGTGGGATTAGTGGGGATTTGAAGGGAAGGTTTTGGCAAGATGATCAGGGGATCAAAGATAACAACTACAGCATAGGTATTAATGGGAAAGAGTACAGTCAGTTTATTAGGAGAAACGAATTAATTATTGCCAATGGAACAGATAAACGTTTTGGAAAATGGAAGAAAGTGCAGAAGAATCAATATTCTATAATCGATTTAGCATTAGCAAATACGAGTGCCTTCAATCAAATAGAAGTAATTGTGGATGAAGAAATCAAACATGGTATAGAAAGCAACCTCAAAAAGACAGATCACATGATGAAAAATGATTAAATACAAAATGAAAAATGTGAAAACAACAATAAGAATTAAGTCCATTAAGAAGATTTGGAAGAAATAAACTACAAATAGGGAAGGGTTATGGAAAGGCGTACAGGAATTAAACAATAGGAATGTCAGTGTATAATAAGAAAAAAGATAATAAAGATTATATCTACCATAGGTTACAATGGAGAAGTTACGACAGCAATTATACAAAGGAGAAATACAATGCACACATTGATGCCAAAAAAAGGACAAGTTGAAAAATTCTTACAATAAGTAAAGGGAGAAACTAAGAAAAATGCTAAAGTTAAGAAAGAAGAAATCAAGTAAAGAAATTTATAGAAATAAATTACAATGAAAAAATTTATTTCTGGAACATGATAAAACAAATTAAAAGGAAAAAAGAATCAGAGGAAAAGGTAATGATGATAAAAGGAAAATACACAGAAAAAAGAAATCATATGAATAAAAGATAAAATAGCATACTATAAAGATTTATACGCAAAATCAAAAATGACCAACAAAGAAGAACAAAAAGTTAGTAATGAAAGAGTTAGTGCAGTAATGTGAAGTAATGTGAAGTAACGTCCAAAAGAGCAAGAGATAAATTGAACATGGGAGAATCATTGACATAATAAAACAAGGAGAATATGAAATCGTGTGTTGTTTGCAAAGAAAACAGAAAATTACTTCATCTTGGCAACTTGAAGATATAGTATGAATTTACAAAGAAAAGAGCAATAGGAGTAGGGCCAACCCCTACCTCCTGGTAGCAGTGAACGAAAGAGGAGCCCTTCGGTCGCCTCCGACTACGGTCGACCTACTTATTTAGATAGGGTAGTCATAGGAAATATTGCATCTGCCTGATGCATGATATTCTGACGAAATATGGAGCAACCTTGGAAGATATGGTAAGTACTGTTCGTCCTGCATACCATATTTACATTTTGTGAGCGTAGTGCGCTGATTAAATGACGTTTTCCCTCATTCTGAAATGTGTTGCCGTGTGATCCTCATTTGCTATGCCAGTGCATGCAGAATTGCTGAATCGCTAATTCACATAATATTTTACTTCCGCTCTCCCACCCTTCTATTCTCCAGTTATATGTATCCGCGGATTTCCTAGATTATAGTAGAAAATATTTTAAACTTTATAAACAAACATTGAGTTATTGAAAGAATTTTTATAAGAAGAATTTGAAAATACATTTGTATCCATTGGTATGTGTCAATTGTGTATTATCAGTAAATTTTACTGCTTTTTAGATTATGAATTTTAGATTTTGATCGGCGAAAGTTGTTTACTGCAACTCTGAATTTTTCTGTTGCTTCCCGTATTTAGTTACATTGTTTAAATATTAAATTGTTTAGATATAATACTTTTTCTTATTTTTCAATAGCCTCAAATATAATAATTCAATAGCTAAAAGATTAAACAGAAATTAAACACAAACAGGGTCGTTGCCTTAATTGCACCAGCCTAAAACTTTAATAAAAAAAAGTAAATACTTCACGGTATTAATTTTAATTTAAAGTAAATACACCAAATGCTTTTAAGTTATTTGTAACATTTTGACGCATTATATCTGACAGTTTATATTTACAAAAACGTAAGCTAATTTTAGCCCAAACATTATCGGAACTCTCATTACTTTGCTATGACATACACATACGTATAACTAACTAACTAACACTGAATGGATACCTGCTTTAAATATCGTATTCAGAATTAATCATTTAAAATGTTTTGGAGACACTCTTGCAGACTTTTCTTAAAGACTCTCTCATAGGTATTCGTAATCTAAGTCAATAAATTACTTGCACTATCTTGCCTGAGGCAAATTAGCATCACGCTTAATATAGTGCAATTTTGCTTTCCCGGCCTTTTCATAAACATCTTAGAATTTTGGGTAGTGCTAAAGTTAGTTAAATTTTCAGGCAAATTTTTGAACTCAAGTTGCTTAAATGGCTGCTTAGATGTTTAGCATTGCTTTTAAATACCAAATGCAAAAAGCAAAGGAGAAATTGAAATGAGATTAACTGAAAACACTACTGGGCATACAAACAATCCATTTCTACAGCCTTGGCGCCCTACTACGAATGAGTGGCATTGATAAGTTGCTTACTTCTCTCTTATCTCAGAAATGGGGTTGCTTAAGTTTTAGACGAATTTCAGTACAATTTCTTATCTAACAGTTGATTATAAATAAAATATCGTGGATTTTAATCAATTTGCGCTTAATGTTTTAACTTTTTCTAATCTCATTAATCGAACATTTTACTTTGTAAAACGTTAGTTTATAAAACATTAGATCATAGTTCACAGACTCCAAATATCAAGTATACTTTTATTTTGAATTCACGGACCCCAAAATATTTGACAAAGTTCACAGACCCCAAATATTGACTTATGGCCAAATTTCAGACCTCATTGACATGAACCTCTTGACATGGACGGTTGCACAGCAAGAACGCAAGCTTATTTTGTGGTGCGAGTAAACGTGTCCGTGAACAATAGGGTTCCCATCGTGCTCGAGTATTTGCTAAACTTTATTGAGCATTGAGTTGCAAAATGGTAACTTCTGCTTTCATGGTGTAGTTTGCAAATACTGGAAACTATTTTGACTACTGTAGTAGGTCAGGTAGGAAATCTTTTATTAAAATAAAATTAATTCGAGAATGCAGCTGGATTTCCTGCTGTGGTTGAAGCTGTCAGAATTCGAATTGTCACTTTTAGGCCGAGATCTTGGGTGAGATTACAAAAGTGGCTGAGATTGCGAATTGCCCCCCCCCCCCCACCCCGTGCTCCTCTTGGAGCATCGATAAGTCGGGTTTAGGCCATAATTTCAGAGATTTGTAAGCAAAATTATTTTTCAAAAACTGCTTCTAATTCCTGATAGGTTTCTCAAAATTCCAATTCCTGACTCCCATAAAAATTTATTTTTGCTATTTCACGGGGAGCCAATATTTCTATTTCCCTAGAGCAAGATTCACGTACTGATTCAGAACTAACCTCTTATTCAGAACAAGATTCAAATTTCTTCATTTTATCTCAATTTCTTAAACTCTAACGAATGTTTTACAACAAGTCATTTGTAGTTTTATCCGTTAGCTAGTACCAACGGCTACAATTTGAAACCATTTTGAACATTTTAGGAAGAAGGGCTCGTTGAAATTACAACCTTTCAATACTGTTTATGAAAATTAATTATCCCTTAATTATTTATTAGTTGACACATTCTAAAATCTGTTCAAAATGTAATGATCTTTATTGAGCAAAGAACAAAGTCATTGCAGTATATATTTGTACAGGTAGGTATTTTAGATTTTTGAAATATGCTATTTTTCCTCTCTAAACATTTGGTAGGATATTCAGATTTTGCTACCAGGTGCAATACTCTTACAACTTACAATCACCAATTTATAATTAATTGTTCTCGTTAAATACGGTAAAGGTAATGCTGCAAGCCTTTAGCCTCTCACAACATAGGCCCTTACTTGTTTTCGCTATTCTGACACTCTGATGTCACGAGGGTAGCCTTCCTGCAATACATGGTTTCAATCGTAAACCTCCTGAAGGACACTTTAATTTTGAAAATATGGCAATTCAAAACACGATGGTGTTTTCCATCCACCAAAGTTTCTGGCAAACCTATTTTAACAAGCATTATTCTTAAGAAATTGCAGAAAACTATTATATAATCTACAATGATGTACTAGCACAAAAGCATCGATTAGAGGTAAGCAGATAAACAGCTGTTAATTAAGCCAGTGCTATGCAAGGTTAAATACAATGCTTTGTCGTGTGTTTCATAAATTATAATACAGTTATTATTTGCTGGGAAAATACTCACAGATCATCAGGAGAAAAAGGATTTCTGCTTGCCTTTAAGGTAATATCATGAGGTTGCTTTTCATAAGTTAAAAAATTAAATAATTTAATTTATCTTGTTATATCTCATACTATACACACCTCATTCCCACATATTTAAAACAATTAATCAAGTGTACAAGATTTGTAACGTATTTATCAATCCTGAACATTTCCTATTTAGAATTACTCATCACTGTATGATACAACGAAAAGCTCCCAGCCATTAGCTTCCAAGCATTGCAAAAATAAATTACTTCATGTTCTATTCTCTTCGAAAACAGAAGGTAACAAGCATCAGCAACAAGCCTAAGGCAAATGAAAAACGTGTACTCGCACTTCGATTTCCTGCTGAATTTCTTTCTGAGGCTGTTGCTACAAAAGAATGATTAAATCAATCAAATTAGTAGTTTGGCAGTCTGGCTTTTCTGAATACTTAAGTCAATTAAAATTCTCTAACGATAACTTGGTACAGCTTTAAAACTTGTGTACCATATAAAAATCAAATCCAGGCATCCACTAGAAAACGCATCCACTATAACTTTGATTTCTAAGCACAGACTCACAGACTTCTCCGTAAATTAATATAACACACTGTACTCTCTGAAAAATGTATCAAAAATTTCTGAAAAAGGCGAATTACATTTTCTAACTTGTCAGCTAGCTTTTTTGTAAATGATTTTGTAAAACAAAGAGTCGCGTTTAACTCCAAAAATTACAAAGTGATTTGCAGTGGATTAAAAAACTAGTTCAATACTATTCAGCTACATTACTCAAATTCAACTAAATAAGAAGATTCTAAAGTATGCAGATGTCTGGATTCAAAGAATGTGTAAAAGTGGTAATGAAATATGGTGAGCTCTGGTAAAGCTGCAACATAGACCGAAGTTTTAGTTACACAAAGGTAGATGAATATATCTTTGCGTTGCATTGCAGTTAAGATTGCATGCTATCGTAGGCTTTGTATGAAGGACAATAGATAAGTGACATAAGTAGAAAATGAAACAGAACAGTTTTAAAAGCCGATGGAATTTAAATTTGCGATGAATTTGCAATGAAATTAAATAGCTATGATGGAAACAAGTGAAAATAAGCTTTATTTCTCTGAAGTTAATTCATTTAGTAAACTGATCTACAATGATATTAATTTACAGTATCCTAAGCCACGTTAAATGTCTTGGTAATGGAATTAATACAACCAGTAGTAATACCATGTAAGTTTATTTGGTTGAAATGAAAGTTCTTTTTATTTCCTCACACTACAGCAATAGACGGCACTCTTGACAAAAATTTGGTATAATTGAGCAAATCTGATTGTAAAATATATAATTATAAACAATTTTCAGCATCTTAATTTAATATTAATAAATATTATAATTACATACCTGAATTAATATTGCCAGCAAAGTTGTGATGTGTTCCAACAATGCTGAAGGTGACAACTCTCGTGCCTGCATGATTTTGTCCTTTGCACGTATAGTTGCCAAATTGTTCTTCATTTTCCAGCTTCACAGTCAATTCTTTATAACGAGCAAGTTGCGACGTTCTAAGATCATTGTCTTTGTACCATGAAAATATTACTTGTGGATAACCTTCAATTGGGCAGTTGAGATCCTCTGAAGAACCAATTGAAGATTGGATTGTAATAAAGCCTGCTTGTTTTAGCTCTATGTCTATAAAAAATTGATGATAGGTGTCACGATTGCTCTTTTTAAACAATTCCTGTTTTGTATACAATTCTGACTTGGCTTACAAAAAAAATACATGTGAAAACATTTACTGACGTTAAGTAACATATCGTGTGACCCAAAAAGAAGTGGGATGTTTGTCTGCTTATAACTTGGTAAAGAATGAACAATTTGAATATCTTAAGTAAATTGTGGTAGATATACGGTCAACTTAGAGAAGAAAATTTATTTGACTAAAATCGTTAGTGCAATTTTTAAGTCAGAAGTTATTTTGTTTGAAAGGAAGAACAAAAGGACTGTGGAGAAACTGGTCCGCCTTTTATTCCTTTATTATCAAAATGTATGCTTGCTTGTTTGCTGTTATCTCACAAAAAAAAATAATATAAGGTAAAACATGGACCATGGTCTCCAGGAATAACTGGCCGCTTAATGAATATTACATTTAAAATGATCGCTCGTTACAAAGGGACATAATGGTTGATTCAAACTAATTTTTTATGAACTGATTTGACATTTGAATTTTAAACGTAGAATAGCAAAAAGCGGATAGTTCTTCTCAGACTTTAAACCTGCAAACGTACCACATTTTTTTTTAATCACCTGGCATAATTAGTAGAAATAAATGGAAGCATAAATTTATCAAGTTAACTCCGATAAACAATTGTGTTGAGTATTTCTGTATTACTATAATTTGTAGTACAAAACAAATTTCTTATTTTTCTGGGCACTAAGTCAAAAATAGCTTGAGAAACAACGCTAACAAAACAGTATACAAGGCTAATGATAACTCGAAATATTTAAAAATAATAGTTCTTACAGTCAATAGGGATATAGACATCCTTGCTTGTAACTCCTGCCCTGTTACTTGCTACACAAGTATACAGCCCAGAATCATCCGGTTGAACATTAGGCAGGGACAACGTAGCTTCCTTTTCCTTGTCGCCCTTGGTAGCAAGTAGTGAAGATGAATCTTTCTTTATTTCAATGTTTGGTGAAGGAAATCCAGTTGCGGAGCATATGATTTTAATGTCCCTTCCTTTCGGCACGTTTTCACCGTCATCACCTTTGTCTACTATCAATGTAATTACAGGTGGTGCTGAAAATTAAAATACATAATTTCTTATAATTGCCAGAAAATTTTAAAAGATAACATGTTTTAAGGACTAAATAAACACTCAAAACCTGGTCTTTCATTACCCATATAAAATTACAATTACCTCATTATTTAGAATTTTTTTCAAAAATTTCAAATGAAAGAATAGCTAAACATGAATAACTAAAAGTTTAAGTTTTGTAAAATGTAAGTTTGAAACCTAATTAAAAATTTTGCGATCACCGAAATCAATAATGTATTTAAAATCTCCTTCGTTGTCAACAGCTGCAACGGAGGAAGTCTACGTCTATTTATAATTTAGCAGCATAATTGATTGTAAGACTGCTGCAGAAAGAAAAATAATTTTTTTGAGTTTAATCTTGTTGAGCTTATCAGCATTTTTCGTAGATGTTGAAAGATGGACAATGTTCAAGTAACATTTTGAGGCAAAAATATTCCGGTTTAATTAAAATTATTTGTTAAACTCCTAAACACATGTATTTATTTTGCAAACTTTTATTTTTATCAATCAAAAATTTCCCCTATAAAGCTGCCAAATGTAACAAAATTACTTTCAGCAGTTACTCATGAATTACATCGTTATATCTGCTCTGTAAAAATAATAAATTGATGTTGCGTGTAGTACGTCGATATTGATCAATAATAAATAAGTTTTTTTTAAAAATTATCAAAGTTTAAAATTTATCAAATTTATCATATTCATTCATTTGTAAAGTCGAGTTACGATTCTGAGTTGTGTTCTATGATGTGACATATTTATACGATTACCACACGAGACAACTGAAAAATCGTAGCTAAGATAAAAGATCTTTACGTAGTTCATGTTTATTGTTCTTAGATATAAAAAATTGATCATCTTCAGTTATAAACACGCTTAATATGTTCACGGTATTGTTTTACTAGCATAGGCAGCAGCAATTTCACTGACGACTATGTGGATGATAATAAAATACTTCGTTTGTGGCTAAGGAAGCAGATGTTTAATCAAACAATCATGAGAGCAACATAGGGCTGATTTATAAATCGAAATTTAATTCGATTCCAATCAATGACTTACTTAACTCGATTGAAATGTGACGTCTAAATCCAACATTTTATCAGAATGCACCTCAAGATTAGGGCATAGCATTAAGTTCAGCAAGCTCACCAGCACTACACGACTTACTCTGGGTAGCATAAATCATATCGGCATTCTTATGGATACATTTTGATCAGTCAAGATGACTTTTGTGTTCTGTCTAATGCTGACAAAAATGAAAAAGCATTGAAACTTGGTCAACATTAGGAAAAAAATGTTTTTGTACAACAATGTGTTGTTAAACTTTTTCGAAAATATATATATTATTTTAAACAATTTTCTGCAATATGGCGTCATGTTTATATTACACTTAAGCTTAAAAATCTGATAATGCCCAAACATTGCCTTCTTATTACGTTCAATCCTTTGACAAAGTTTCAACTTGTTGGCTAATTTTGAAGCTAGAATTAAAAACAGTTAGCACATCTAGCTGATATTGCTGTAGGTAACTGTTCTCAAGAAGTATCATCACAACTGAGAACAATTGCTATAAAAACAACTATAAAACACCACTGTAGAAAATCTCACAATAAAGGCTATTATAAAAGGCCTCTAAAAATGCCACTTTAAAAGGCCATTATAAAAGGCCACAATAAAAGGCCACTATGAGAGGCCATTGTAAAAGACCACTGTGTAAAACAAAAACATAAAAAGAAAATACGAAAGGCCACTATGAAAGGCCACTTATAAAAGTTCATTTTAAATGACTACCATAAAATACTATTATGAAAACCCCATATTGTAATGGAATAACGTTACACTTTATGTGGCATTTTTCGAGCAGAATTAAACCCTTTTAGGTGGTTTCAATAAAATAAATGGCACGCTCTGTTTTTGTAGTTTTTGTAAAAAGTATTTTTTAAGTATATGATCCAAATTCCTTGGTTTATATCTGTTCACGAGAACCCTTTTTTATATTAAACAAAACATGCAAAGTGAAGAGACTAACGTTATAATTAAGATATATATATTGATCTCGGAAAGAAATTTTTGCAAAAACTCCAAAAACCAAGCGCGCAATCAAAACCAAAAACAGCCCAGTTTCTGCTGGAGCAAGGCTAAAAAATGTTAAAGTGCACATACCGCAATAATTCGATAAGTCTTCAAAAAAGACTTTGTTTACATTTGTTTACATTCTTTTTAAGCTTTCTAGTTATATTTATGCAAATGATCAAATTTATGAAATCACGCAAGAATTTCTGCATTGACCAAAACAGAAAATGTGTAGATCTCGTGAAGTAATTGGCAGGAACACTTGAAATTTGGATGAATAGAAATGACACTGAAATGATACAATTCTGCTGTTATCAAGTCCCATACCGTTTTGTTTGCTTTGATTAAATCTTCAAGTTTTTAAAAGCATTGATATTATTTTTAATAAGATGTATATGCTTGTATCATGTGGATGGTAATGAGTATGCTGAGTGGTTTCTATGAAGAACATTTCTATACAGAGAATTAAAATTGAAGATTTACCCAAAAACAAACAAAGAGGTCGTAAACTTAGTTTGTTACTATGGTAACACATTGGGCACCACTTAATTATATGATTTTTTTTGTAACTTCTGTTCGTCCAAATTTGAAGGCTTTCCGCCAATCACTTCATGATCAATTCTATTTTTGAGGAATGCACAAGTTTCTGCAATAACGAAATAATTTGTTCATTTGCATAAAGATAACTCGAAAACTAAAATAAACATGAATATTCTGTAAATTCCCAATCAAAGATTCGAAGCCTGTGCTGTGTAAATGATTTGATTTCGAGCCGTGAATGCTTGAATTTCAGAGCGGAAAATGAGCATACATGAGTATTATCTAATTGAGTCACTTTTGCTTTGATCACGTCATTTTATTTTTAATAAATTTTAATTTATTAAATAAATTTTAATTTAAGCCTAAATTTTAATTTAAGCCTAAATTTAAAACAAAAATGATAAAAATATGAATATTTCCTCTTTCCTGATCCTAACGTTTTTCTCAAATTACGCAAGGCGTTGTTTTAGTGACATAATACAAATCTAATTTCCAATTGAAGTAACAATTTTCATTCCAAAGAAAAAACTTTTGCCAAATAGCAACAAAATCTACTTGTTTGTTACTTACCAGCTACTCTGATTGTGATTTTCTTCTCTATCTCGGGTTTCCATTTCTCATAATTAACTCGACATTCAAATTCAAACGAAGACATGTTTCTTGGAACTTTCTTCACTGTTAAAAGGAACTTGGAATTGCCTTCTCGGGTGAGTTCTGTTAAGTTGTTAAAAACAGAAGAAGGAACGTTGTATTTACGTTTGATGAATTTTTTATTGACGTTCCGTATTCTCCATAACATAATTGATTGCACTGGATTGTGTGGGACGGGGAGGTTGATTGTCACGTAATTTAACATTTGTTGTCCAGTGTACGTCCACGTTAAGGTAATTGGTTTTCCAGGCAATCCAACATACATTTCTTCGGACGCCACGAGATTGCTATGATCGGTTGTAGATCCATGTTGTACCAGTAACAGAATCACAGTTAGTCCTGAAAAATATTATTTCCTCGTAAAAGTCAATGTTTACGTAGTATGCAAAATTATATGTGTTTCAAAATAAGATTTTTTACCCGTTTTCCAAGTGTTATAATTGATGAAAAAAACCCTAATTCTTTATTAATTATTCTTTATTTTAAACTGCGTAGCACTCTCAGCACAATTATCTTTATGCATGAAACTAGAAACCCCAAATTGTTTTAATGTGAACTAATTTTACTTGAAGACATAAAATATACCCGAGAAGGGTTTAAGAAGATGATGATAATAATAAACTCTTGTAACACGACAGTTTACTTAAAAATAGCTGGTGACGTTTTGTTCCATGCGGTGAGACGTACTTGTTTTGACAACTCGTGATTTGAAGTTACGTTAAATCTACTGTGTTCCGTAAGAAATATGGCTAAATGACTCCAAAAATAATATTGAACAGCAAGGGGGTTATAATCTGCCATATTTCATTATGGTAAAGCCGGGACCAGATCCAGTGTGAAACG
>JAYJMH010016552.1:0-21111 GCA_036873815.1 Phacellophora camtschatica
GTTCACAATCGTGATTTACATGCTGAAAGTGAAATTCCTTTCCATCGACTTGCCGAATTTCTGAAGTTTCCTCCAGGCTCTAACAAAATAGAAGAGCAATACTTGGCTTTGAAGTGAGTATTACTTGTTTATTGTATGGAAAACTTAGTTAGCTGGCCTACTATGCTTTTGTAAAAGGTTGGGAGGACACATGACATACTTCATAGAATAAACAAGTTAATTAAGGAATCAAGAGGAGGAGGAGGGCCAAGATAACTAATCCATGGGGGGTTTTTAAGAGCTCACACTCATTCCCAAAATGTATCAACTGAAAGGACTGATTTGGTATGACATAAAAATCAGTTTGTTTTTTTTCACCATCCAAATGATGAATTTTGTTAATTTTGCTTCCAATATTCTATTGTAGGTCTCAAGCAGATGGTAATTGCTTGTACAGAGCATGTTCCAAACTCCTCTGTGGAAATAACGATTTATGGTCATACCTCAGAGAATTAACAAGCTTGGAACTATTTCAAAATAAAGAATTCTATGCAAAGCATCCATATATTCAACAGAAATCTGTTTATTTCAAAACAATTAACACTGCTTTTACAGCATCTGTATCTGATGAAGCTTTGGGAAATGGATATCACAGAAAAGATGAGGAAACTAAGTATGCTGTTATTGAACGGGAAGCAGTAAGAACTTCTGTTCCAGGGACATTTAGTTCTCTTGTGTGTATGTTTGCACTATCTTCTGTAATTGGAAAGGAGATTGTTTCCCTTTACCCTGAAGTGGAAGGAAAAGAAACCAAATATAGCAGCATGAACAATGGTTTGATCAAACCTAGAATTTCTCATTCCAAATTTATTACTGGACCAAACCATGAGACAAAAATGCTTTTGTTGTGGACAAAGGATGGTAGCTCTTCATTCATCCCAGGAATGAGAAAATTTGCATTCCCCAACCATTTTGTTCCACTGATCTCCAAAAATCATAGTATTAAAACTGATACTCCATATACTGGTTTCTCCAGATCTTATGTTGGGAAATTTAAAGAAACTGTGCAACAAATGAAGCTAACAAACTTCCTACAAGTCACTGAAAGCATAACACAGCTTGGTAAGATTTACAGTATTTGCCATTGTTCACAAATAGTTAATTTATACATTATTAATTTATACCTTAAGACTTGGAATTCTTGGAATTTTAGTTAAACCATGCATCAAAACCATCACTAATAAGCATCAGTTTCAACTTTTGCACAATTTAGAAATTTACAATATTTTGAAATTTACAATAATATGAAGCATTATCTCAATATTTTTCTGTTTTAATGTAAACTCTTATTCTTAATCTTACTCTTATACTATTATTCTGCCACTTTCAGTATTTCCAAATCCATTATCTGTCTGAATGAAACATTTTGTCGAACATTCTACTGCAGCTAATATTCATTCCAAAACTTTTCCTTTCTTATAAATTGCTTACTTGTAAGAAAATAGAATCAGTCTTTTTAGTTTAGAAGAATTTTATTTGTGAAATGACTTATATATATAATTATTTTAGATTCAAGTGTCTCACCTGGTTTCATCAAGATAAAACATTCACAAGGTAATCACATTTTCCTCTTACTTATGGAGGTAAATTTCTTCTCACACTCTATTCGTTTTATTTTTCTGCTTAAAATTACATTGCAAGAACTGATGAAAGATGCAGCTTTCCCCCACAAAGCAAACATTTTAAAAATGTAGGTTATAATTAGTGTTTTTTCTATTTAAAAGTTTAAAAACAAATCTGAACAGATTTATTTCATCTGTTCTTAAATTTTTTATGTAAACTAAGAATAGCTTTGTTATTTCCAGCAGACATAAAACGGAAATGCAAGTTTGATGATAATGAGTGCACGCTTCCTTGCAAATTAATGAATACAGAAGCTGCCAAAGAACACGATTTGTCAACAGAGGCACTAGATATTGGGAATTTTGTATTCCAAGCTGATAAAATTGATAATGATTTAAAATTCAAATTGATAGATGGTCATTGGAAGCCTTCAGATTCATTTAAATTTCCAGCAAAACAGTATGGTAACAAAAAGATTGTTTCGAGAAAATTTCTGTCAAAGTGGCTACACAGGTGGTCTTGGCTTGCATACTCCAAGAGGTATGATGGTGCCTTTTGTGTCCCCTGTGTTCTTTTTGGCCATGAAGCTGGACACAATGGAACTAAGTTACGTAAATTGTATAAAGAACCACTGGATAACTGGCAAAGTGCTGTGTGCAAATATGATGAGCATGAAAAGCAATCAAACTTCCACAAAACAGCAGTTCTTTGTGCTCTTAATTTCAAACTTGTAATGGAGAGTAAAAAAGAGGGCATTGATCAACAACTAAATAGGATACAAAATGAAAGGGTACAGAACAACAAAAAAGTTTTAAAGTCCATTGTTGAGACCATTATCTTTCATGGAAGGCAAAATATTGCTTTACGAGGACATCGCGATGATGCAAAACATTATGATTCAAAAAACCCAGGAAATTTTCAGGCTTTACTAAATTTTAGAGTCAAGGCTGGTGATGTCATTCTAAAAGAGCATTTTGACAAAGCACCAAAAAATGCCACTTATAGGTCCAAAACAATACAAAACAAACTTATCAACATATGTGGAAACCAGATTGAACAACAAATAAGAAAAAGTATTGCTGAAAATACTTTCTTTTCCATCTTGGCAGATGAAACTACAGATTCAAGCAACAAAGAACAAATGGCTCTTGTTATCAGGTACATTGATGGAGAAAATACTATATCAGAACGCTTTATCAGATTTATCCACTGTGATTCTGGTCTGACGGGGAATAGCCTTGCTGAAAAGATTCTTGAAGCTGTTAGGCAAATTGGATTGAACATTCATGACTGTAGGGGACAAGGCTATGATGGTGCTAGTGCTATGTCAAGCATGAGAAAGGGGGTTGCTGGCAACATTTTAAGAGTAAATCCAAAGGCTCATTATGTACATTGTGCAAGTCATCGCTTAAATTTGTGTGTAGCAAATTCTTGCAAATTAGCAGTAGTTTCAAATGCTCTAGAAAATGCTCGATGTATCTCAGCCTTTTTCAACAATTCAGCAAAAAGGTCCAGCTGTTTAAGAGACAAGTTTTTGAAATATGGATTGAAAAAATCCAAGCTTGCTAATCCATCTTTAACGAGGTGGGTTGCAAGAATCAGCTCTTTGGATGGGTTCCTTGATGGCCACGAGGCCATCGTAGAAGTGTTAGAAGAAATGAAGCTCAATGTTGACAGAGAATGGAATCGTAACACATCAGGAGAGGCATCTTCGTATCTAAATATATGCACATCTTTCGAATTCATAGTAACACTCTCGGTAATAACTGGAATACTCGATTATACTATGTCTCTGACAAGGCGACTCCAGGAACGAAAGATTGATGTTTTAAGGTCTCTTCAACAGATTGATCTTTTGAAGCAAATGGTTAAAGATCTCCGTAGAGATGTTAATGAATTGCATAATAGATTGTACAAAACCGCTTTGGATATGGCGAAAAAGGTCAATGTTGAGGAAAGCACCCCAAGGGTTTGCAAGATTCAAATTCATCGGGATAACACCCCTTCTAATTCATCTTCTGAATATTACAAGCGTTCAATTACAATTCCATTCCTTGACCACATGCATGAGGAAATAAACCGTCGTTTTTCAACTGACAATTGTGCGATTATGAATGGATTTTATGTTGTTCCTGGTGTGTTTCGCGACTGTAATGAAGATTTTGATTGGAAGCACGAATTCTTAAAATTTTCTGAAATGTACCAGGATGACATGCCGCGTTATGGAAGCATGATAACAGAAATAGATTTATGGGAGAAATTTTGGAAAGGAAATATCAAAGACAAAATACCCACGACCGTGGGAGAAACACTGACAGTCATTGATAAGATAGCTTTTAAAAATATCTTTACATGCCTGACAATCTTGGGGGTTATTCCCGTCACTTCCTGCGAGTGTGAGCGTTCAATGTCTGCTTTGAGACGTCTCAAAACATGGCTGCGAAGTACTATGGGACAGCAAAGGTTTAATGGCCTTGCATTAATGAATGTCAATAATGATATTGATATCGACATTGATGAAACAATAAACGTTTTTGCCCGAAAAAACAAGACAAGGATGCGTTTACGAGATATTTTCGACAACACAGAGAAAGGTTCAGAAAACAGTGATGACGAACAAAGTGATGGGATGGATGTAGATTTTGAAAAACTGTAGTTGGATACGTAAGTTACATGTACTGTAGTTTTATCATCAGTATTAGTCTAATTGCAGTTTCAAGCTGTGAGCGATCAGTTTCCTGAATTTTTTTTATCCTTGTCATATTCAAAAGGGTAATTTCCAACGTAGTAAGGGTGTGCTCACACTTTCTTTTCTTGCCTCTGTCCAAAATATAAAAATTTTGATGTTTTTTTTGCAATATTTATTGAAGAATAATAGAGAAACTAGTTGTGCGAAACTGAATTTTCATATCGTAAGTTTGATTTATACTCCTTTAATATTTTAATGTGACAGCGGCAGAAAGTGGGCGTGTCTACCTTATTTATTTAAAAAAGGGTGTTTCCCGAAAATTAAAAGGGCGTGGCCCAAAACGTGAACCCCCGTACTAGCTACGCGGCTACGCGCTGTTCCGCACTTCGTGCAACGGTCACCAATTTCTCTGGATCCGCCCCTGCTTTGTAATGCAGTACATGTACCATCGATGTTGGAACGTTTAAAATCACTGAATTTTCCTAAAATTTAATGGTCTACAAGATTCTTAAAAATTTATTTTTATTTAATTGTCACTTGGCCAGCAGACTTGCCTCAAGTCTACCTCATTTTTAATCCCAGAAATTCTTTTTTAATCCGAGAAAAGGAGCTGAGCAAACTGAGAAACTAACATAGGAACGAGAAAAGGAGCTGAAACGAAGGGGGGCTGGGGAGAAGCGAAAAAAATCAATCTATCTCTTGCTTCATTTTTTTTCGCTTCTCCCCTGCCTCCCTTCGTTTCAGCTCCTTTTCTTGGATTAAAAAAGAATTTCTCGGATTAAAAAAGAAATAAATTTGGGGCAAATCTACTTGGCCAGCAAATGTACATATTTGGAGAGAGGTTACCATAAAAAAACACTATATTGGTCGTAGCTTAATACTCAATCGATTAAGTTATGAACATTACCATTAAATTATGCTCTTCAAGACCTTTCATATGATATATAGTTTCTTTTTGTATACATTTGAATTTTTCCACCTTGACGTCACACATTTTAATGACATCACTTTTTTGAATTTTTGAGAAAATTATGTTTTCTTGAAAAGGCATGTTAATGACGTCATTGTTTGAAATAATGTTAAAAATTTTTGAGAAAATTACGTTTTCTTGAAAAGATATGCTATAGTATCTTACAATTGGAGCCGCAGACAGGAATAATATTGATTCTATCGAAATAGGCCTTGTTTTAATTTAATCTCCGTTTTAATAATGATTAATTAGCAAAACAGATACTTACTTTTTTCCGCCGATACTTAGTCTTCGAAATCGACTTGTTTTTCTTGTTCTTTTGCGCTCTTTTTCTTGCTTTCCGTGTTTTTCTGCATATTTAAACTCTTCTGAGCTCATCTCCACTGTTGTTGATCCTAAAATTATTATATTTACCTATTGTATCTTTAATTTCATCTTTTTAACTTTTAAAACCAGCAATTTTGCAATAAATCAGTCGACAGTACAGTATATCGATTAGTAGCATTTATTAAAAATGAAGATCATAAATGCTTGTTTGAAGACCGACGACGGTTGCTCTCTGAGTAATGTCGCGAGCAATTTAGACACCATTTCTTTGTTATGAAAAATATCTACTTTTATTTTTGCGGAAGAAGATGTTTGTACCTCTGCAAAAAAGATATTTCAATTTTACGTCAGCGGTGGAAGTGCGATTTCTGCGAAGGAGAGCGACGAAAGCAAACTTCTCTTTCCTCTCCGCCACCCTCCTTCACAGAAGTCGCAATTTTCCCCACAGATACTTCTCCACAGACGTAAAATTACAGATATTTGCCTCCGCAGAAGATATCCTCCTCCTCAAGGTAAACATTTAGTTTTTTTTAAAAAGAACGAAAACGTCTCCGCACTGCTCATTATAAAATAGGTAAAAATAAAGGCCTTTCCTTGCCTGTCCTTGAAGCGAGGCTTTATAAAGAGCTTGAAAAATAATTACATTTACAAAAAAAAAATGTTTGCAAAAATTTATTTTGATTTTGGGATAAATCAGTGAAGAAAACTACGACCAATGAAATTGGGTAAGAGGTATTCGTTGCAGTTCTGAGCAAGCTTCATGCATATTTAAAAATAAAATGTTTGCAATGATTGAAGAATGTTTCAGATGAGAACCTCTGCAAATGAGAGTAGCAACTGCTTGTTTTTTGTTTTTAGAACCAAAATTATAATTTTTGATGAAAAATGTTTCGAGCTCAAAAACATATTTATGGCATCAAAATCTCAAACCCATAAGTATAGGATACGCCTCCTCTACCCATCTCAGGGGATACCCCACGCCAGGGTCTTTTTCGGTTTTTTTTTACATAAACCGTAGTTGATGACAAAATTGGAGCGAACATTGCAGTGACGATAATTAGCATTTATTTTCATTATAACAGCAAAACGCAATTTCATTTTAAGATTTTTCTTGAATGCCTTAGGTCTGGTACCCAGGGTAGAATGCCTTAACATGTTATGAAATCTCAAAATATATTTCATCAGTAAGTTTTTTGATTTCCCAGTATATATTTATATATTAATATTTTGTAAGTTTAAAAAGATTGACATTCATTCATTAATATTCTATATAAATAATAATATATTAATTTGAATACTTTTATCTGCTAGGTACTCTTCAGAATTTTTGCCGAGGCTCGATGTTCTTAAATTTTTAAGAATTTGAGGCTGAAATGTTCTTAAATTGTTCTTATTTTTCCATGGATGATTCTTCTAAAATTTATCCTAGTTGACGAGGTGGCCACAGTTATTCCTGCTTTGCTTCAGCAACATGAAGGGATGTTTTGTGTTTAGTGTCATTCGTGCGTGTATAGTAATTTGTATAGTAAATAACAATCACCGACAATAATATTTTTAAATGCTGGATCTGAGGCTGAGCATGTTCTTAATTTAAAAAAATTTCTGTTTTGACAATTCGAGAAGAATATTAACACTAAGTTTAGTGATAAAAATATATCTAAAACAAACAATAATTTTTTATATGATTTTATCAGGAAAATCTCAATGTCTTACCTTATTTTCCAAGAACTTCTTCGTTAGACGCTCAACATAAAAATCAGTACATAAAAGAATAATGAAAATCGTTGAGTTCAAGATCAAACGTATTTCTTAGTGAAGCTGCTCATGGGCAGTTTCAAGACTTAATCATTGAGCAAATCCGTTACAGTGTTGAGATCTTTATCCGTGTTCTCTCTCTGTGCTAAAACTGTTGCTTTTCTTCACTATGAAATATCTTTTTACTTTTGCTGTCAAACTAATATATGTTCTGCAATTGAATTATTTCTACTGAATCAAAGTATTTAAATTATACGACTGGTCTTTTCATTGACAGCAGAACATGGTCGTAAAATTCCTGAAAAACTCACGAATTATCTCGAAGGTTTTATCATTGATGTTCATGCCATCCCTGGTTCATACGGTATTCTGAATCTCTGAAAATCTTCAGCAAGCCTGCTTTTATCTTTAGAATTTTTGATTTGCAGCTGTCGACAGACGGAGGTTCGTAAAAACAGAAACACTGGCATACCGCAGCAGACAAGTCTTTTTGGTTTTAATGCACCAAGTAAGTGTGAAAAGGATTCAGGAGAATTGCAAGGCGAGGGAGAGCAAACTTAAATAAAGGGGTAACAGGCACTAAACCCCTGAAAGAGAACAAGTCAGTTAGATGCATCACGCAGGCCGGGGGATACGCGTAATCTTTTATTTTTTATTGTTCTGCTTTTTAAATTGGTTTAAAATACAATTAAAATATTGTAAACGGTATTTTAAAAACATGGAAATTTTTGTTTCCAAAATGCATTTGATATTTTATCATGTTCACGCAAACATTGTGGCTATTTCTTGCATTTTAAATTTTTGAAAAAACAGTCTTCGAGTAAAGCAGAAAATGTGCTTCTCCTTTATTCGTAAATCTGTAATTTCGTAAACCTGACTTCACTTCACTTCACTTCACTTCACTTCACTTCACTTCACTTCATTTCACTTCACTTCACTTCACTTCACTTCACTTCACTTCACTTCACTTCACTTCACTTCACTTCACTTCACTAATTTGCGATTTAAAAAGAACAGAATAGATATATTGAAAATTTCACACCTTTAAGTGCGTTTAATCAAATCTAAATAAATACAGAAAGTTAATGTTAGTGGTTTTGTTTATTGTAATTTGTTTGGTAAGGTAAATCTGGCTATATGAAAGCTCATCTTTTATTAATCACGCCATTATCATAAATTCTCTTAGTTATGCCTCAGTAATGTTGATAACAATTATCTTAAAAAAAACTGCATTTGTTTAATGCATACAATGGCAGAGTAGCCCTCTAGCGGGAACAAACGTTTTTAAAATACTTATGAACCAGTATCAAGCGAGAAATGTTCACGTTCTTGGAGATTAATGCTGTTATTTGTACTGATGTGAAAGGCACTTTAATTTAAATAATATATTTTACATCTTACCGAATGCTTCATAACTTGTATATTTAACTTTTTAAAGTTGCTCCAGAACCCGTTGCTCCAGCTGTCCAAGGTGCGTCGGCCATTTCAGGAACACAAGGTTCTCCTCTGGTCCAAGGTTCTCAAGTGCCACAAGGTTCTCACGTAGCACAAGTTTCTCATGCCACAACACAAGCTGCTAAAGTTCCAAAAACTAAAACTGAGGATTCTTCAGGCTCTGGTAGTGGAGATGCTTCTTCCGGATCTGGTGATACTGCGCAAGGTATTTCATTTAAAACGTGATTGTGTTTAAATCAGATCTGGTTTTCAAAATTATTTATGAATGCTACCGGGTTGGTGGCCAAAGATTTTACTCGCATTTACAAAGCTGCTATGGAGGAGCTTTATTTTGATTGACGTTTAGTTTGTTTGATTGATGTACGATGCTTGAACTTAACGTATGATGCCTTGTTTGCCAAAATCTGCTTAGTGCTCTTTTAGGTACGCTAAAGGAAATGTCCATGACCGTCTCAAAGCCATAATGTAGTGATTTTAGCAGATTGCAGCGACAGAAATCCTTATTTTCTGTTTTATTGAGTATATCTGAAACTACCGGGTGTGAAAGAATAAAGTAGACACGATTGGTTCGCTGTTGTTTCAGATATGTTTGTCCAATTTTAGTGACTAACATTTTGCATTGCAGCTGAAAAACCTAAATAATAATTTTATAAAGTTTTTAAAAATTGATTTTTAATTGCCTGCCGGAGATAGATTTATTGAAAATAAAAATGTTGGAAAATGGTCGAAAAAGACTGATCAATGACAAGTTGTTTTTTGATGGCTCTAGCCAATGAAAGTTTGTTTATTTTTTACTATTCACCAAAGGAAGCCTTGGAAGTCCTTTCCAGACCTTAAAAACAGAATTTGTTATTTTTATCTTTGCAAAATCAACATTTGCAACGACACTTTATTAGAACTGTTTCATGGACTCGAATTATCCAGCAATCCGGATTTTTTTGTTGTGATTAATTTCAAAAGTTTTCCAAAAACATATAATCTTTTTTAAGTATGCGTACATAGTTTAGAATAAAGCTCTGCGTGTAATTGACAAATGAAAAGTTAATGATATCATATCTATTTATCTGTTTTTTTTTAGATGTGTCTGTGAAAAGATCACATATTAAACATACAGTTAACCCAATCGTTTCATATCTCCCTGAACTTGGATCCGGCGAAACAGATAGTTCCGGGGATGACCTTGGTGCATCTGGTTCTGGAGATAATTTCGCAAGTGGAAGCGAGGCTGCAGTTGTTAGGCAGTTAGCTTCTGCGCAAAATATCGTTAGTGGGGTGGGTGAAGAAGCAGCTAAATTTATCAAAAATAGTACAGGCGTGCCAATTATGAAAACGTTTTTAAAACCGCATACGGTGCCGGTAAATGTTAAGAAGAGCAATATACCTCAAAGACCGGTTAGTCCGTTGACGGCTATGGATGTTGAGGATGTAAACAGCAATGATGGGGATGACGTCTCCGGGTCCGGGTCAGCATCGGGATCTGGGGAAAATGCAGCACCGCAGCCGGAACTACAAGAACAGCAGCAACCACAAGAACAGCAGCAACCACAAGAACAGCAGCAACCAAAACAACAAGAAGAATCGCACGAAGCACAAATATTGCTGCGGCATAAAATAGGTATTTAAAATAATTTTAATGTGCGAACGGTTTCTTTTCAGAATTAATCAAAAAATTTTAATTATCGTTTAAAACAATATTTGAAAAATCTCGAGTTGTTGCTATTTCCGTGTTGACTTGTGGTGAAATGAACTACATTTTTATATTTATTTTATATTTATTTTATATTTTTTGCAGCAAAGAAACCGAGCACTGCACCTGTTTCCGTATCTGTTGTAAAACCAAAAGCTTCAAATTCAAAAATTTCAAAGGTTGAATCAAAGAGTTCAAAGGCTGGATCAAAAAGTTTAAAGGTTAAATCAAAGAGTTCAAAGGTCGGATCAAAGAGTTCAAAGGTTAAATCAAAGAGTTCAAAGGTCGGATCAAAAAGTTCAAAGGTAAAGTCAAAAAGTTCTCAGCTGAAAATTAAGGATTCAAAAATTGATAAGAAATCTACTATTGCAAAGAAACCCGCTGTCATGCAGGTCAACTCAGCTTACCCACGTATTGACCTCAGGAAAATTGCATCAGCTCTTGCTCGCTATGAATCAGCTGCGTTGAACCTCGCTGGGGAATACCCACGCATCAGTACACCAGATAACGACATTGTGACGAGATCACAAATTCCCCGTCCAGGAAACTTTTATTTAAATCCATTTGACAGGCTCAGGCAGAACATACAAATAGCTAAGCTTGTTACTCAAGGAGATCAAAAAAGATATGAAATTCCAAAATATTTAAATGCTGGAGATCAGATCATTGAGAAAGACGGTGTTGTAAAAAATTCATTGCTTCCTGCTGCAGATTCGATTGAGTCTGTTGCGCAAAGATTCCAAGTTCCTGGAATGAACCCATCTTTACAAGAAATCTATGCGGAAACTGGAAAACCGATGTTCGAGAGTGCCGCTGCCAAAAGAATGAGAATTGCAAAAAGAAGAAAGAAGAAGGTAAGGATCCTTGAGGAACTATTTTTTATAACTCTTTGCTATTAATGGCTTTGAGCCGAGACAGATTACTATCTTTGTAATTAGACTTAAGAGTTAAATTACCTCAGAGATACAGAGTGCCTTAACGGATGTTTCCCGTTCGGTCTTTTTTGTATGCATGCGAACATGTTGACCCATTTTCTTTATAAGGGGGTAGGATGGGTATACTTGGGGGTATGATGAGTAGTGCAAAAATATTAAAGATGGCATGTCGTAATTAAAAAATCAACATCCACAATATCAAACTGGGTTGTTGCGATAGTTGGAGTTCAAGAATATTTGTAAAGCAGGAGCTAGGTTGCAAGTATGAACATTGTATACACTGCTCATCTTATTCCAAGCCTACCTATCTCACTCTTGTTGGCCCTAATTGTTTGCTGTTGAAGTTATCATGAAATAAGAAAAGAAAGGAAAATTAAATTTCGTTAATCGTTTTTAGGCCAATATCAACTATACTTTCACGTGGTTGACAGCATATTAATGTTTGTTTATTTTTTTAGTTGCTCCAAAAACCAGTGGATCCTTTTGAATACCTCCGAAACATGCCAGCTGGTGCATCAATGGAACCGATCATAGATCCCCGGGCAGTCTCGTCAACCCGCGAGTCTGTTTCTTATCCGGTTTATCTGATGAAGGTTATGCCCGGTTCACATAAATACGTAGCAGGTATGTTTTAAATGCATTTTACGCAGGGTCTTTCTCACCGGAATTACATAAATACTTAGTAGGTATGTTTTAAATGCATCTTACGCAGGGTTATTCTCACCGAAACTACATAAATAAGTAGCAGGTTTCTTTTAAATGCACCTTACACAGGGTCTTTCTCACCAGAACTACATAGATACGTAGCAGGTATGTTTTTAATGCATCTTACGCAGGGTCTTTCTCACCGGAGCTACAAAACGATAGCGTATACGTACATCCTATTTGTTTCAGATATATAAGAAGAGTTCTGTTCACAAACTAGGGATTCAGCTCAGCTCAGTTGATTTATTTATTTTAGATTCCTCTACATTCAGTTTAGTTTACAATACAAACAAATAGTTTCAAATTATGAATATAAACAAAAACAATTTAATAGATAGAAATACAACAATGCTACAATTGAACTAAGCTAAATTGTAAATAGGAGAATTATTCAAAGGATGAGGTCTCTTAAGTGGATAACCTAACGAGAAGAGAGCCCTCCCTTATCTTAAAATCAGATCATAGTAAATTAATCGAGTCTGTATCCTGTGTTATGATTTGAACCTGATCCTTACGATTTAGGAACTTATACTTTATTACTTTCCCATAACATTTTTAACAATGGTTGATCATACGGACAGCCTATTATTTATTTCTCTGACGCAAGTTTTCTAAGAATGTTTTGTTCTTACAATTAAGTTTAAATTCCACTGTATCTATTTTGTTATGTACAATCAACATCCATCAATTCGTAGCTCTTTTAATTTGAACATTTGCTTTTGAATGAATCTTATTGACACATTCGTCAGATAATTCGAATGTCGATAATTCGAACTTAAGAAACAGTCTTGCGGTTGAAAACAATTTTTTTTTATTTGAACTGAGGTCAAACACAAATAATGAAACACAAATAATGAAACGAAAAACAACAATTTGATTGCTTTGTGCTCGGTTTTGTGTATCTGTACTGCATTGTTGGGCTTCTTTGTTCATTCTATTGTTTAAATTTATGAAGGCTTTTGAGGATACTAGTGAGTTTAGTGTAAAGTGAAAGGTTACGTATTCCAATATGTAAAAATAATGAAATATCCAAGAGGCAAACAGAGGAATATTAAATGAAGCATCCGCAGGTATTTGATAAATTTCTTATAATTTTTCAGCTAAATAGTGATGTTCATAAAATTGCATTATTTAGCTGGTCGCGTGATACTTTAGCGTAATTCTGGGGTGCCATTTTTTTATGCTTTGTGATTATATTTTTCTAGCTTCACCCAGAAGTAAAGTGAACGCAGTTCCTAAGAAGCCAAAAATGTCAGCTTTCGCCATGCCTGCTAGACAGCCGCCAATGGAAGTGCAAGATACAATGGAAGAAAACGCCAATACTAAGTCACAATTTGAGAATGGACCAGGGCCTGAGTTAGATATGGGATTCAGCAATGCACCATATTCACAACCCGATGCATTGCCTCAAAGTGATATCGAGCTTGGAGCACCAATGGAGCAACCTGCGGTCCAACAGCCACCGCAGATGCCAGTAGCAAGGTTTCAACAACCACAACAAAGTCAAATTGCCAATTTAAAACAGGAGCCACCTACATTGAGTAAGTTAATGAATACCTCCAAAAATACCTCCACATTTGCAAAGCTGCCGTGAAGGAGCTTATGTTTTGTTAATTCTATTTTTCCTTGAGTTTGATATAAGATGAGACTTTAGTTTAGTTTGACACTTTGTCTATCAAAATCTACTCAACAATCAGTGAGTTATGTTCAATGAAACCAAAAATAGAGGATTCCTGCTGCATCAATCTACTGAAAACACTACATTATTGCTTAGGGAAAGTTAGTATAATATCACTCAGTAGATTTTAGCAAACAAGGTATTCAACTTTGAGTTAAACCCTCTTACTTACATCAACGGTAAGCAAAAGATAACAATTAAAACTAATGCTCCTCCTCTGCAGTCTTAAAAAAGAACTTTATCAAGTTTTTATTTCAATTTGTTCTGCTTATTTGAACCTTTATTATCATGGAGATTTAAATTTATTATTAATAAATTTTTTAATATTTAAATTTATATATTTAAATTTATTATCATGGAGATTTAAATCTACATCGTGAACCATTTCTGATCACTGTAACATTTATTTTTACATGTTTTAATAAAGATTCGATCAGCATCTTTATGACCAAAAAAGGAACTAATAGTTTTGTAACTCTTTGGTTGTGGTCATCAGGACCCTTTTTTCAATATAGATTTGAATCTATATGACCGAGAAAAACCTGAGATTGTGTTAACCATTGCTAGTTAACTGAGATGACTGAGATTGTGTTAACCATTGCTAGTTAACTGAGATGACTGAGATTGTGTTAACCATTGCTGGTTACTGTGATTTTTATTTTGCTTTGTTTTGATGAAGATTTTAGAATCTATAACGAAGAAATAAACTAAACTCTTTGCCTTTTATCAGGACCATTATTTTTATGCTTTGCAACATGGATTTGAACTATAAAATACTATAAAATATACCTATAAAATAACCTATGAAATATTATTGTTTGAGTTAACGTGAAGCAAATATAAAACCTTTTTATTTTACTTGCAGGAACTAAAATGTTAAGCGCTTTCTTTCATAACAAGAAAAAATCTGAAGACACCGGCTCCGGATCTGGAATTGAAGGTTAGCTTTTTTGCAATTTAAAATTTTTAAAATTTATTGTTTATTTTAGCTATTAAATTTGATTGCGCCATTCTTTTAATCTTTATTGAAGCAAGGATTTTTCACAAATGAGAACACTATTATGAAACTTTAAATCTGTAATAACGATAAAGAACAAACTATCTTGATGCTTAAAGTTCTCGGTTTTTGAAATTCATTTTTAAAATATTAAAAATTTAATCAAATAATATTAAAATTTTAAGTATTGTTTTCTAATGTTCAGCAGTTTCTGACAGTTCCTGCTGCATTCGTTTTTGAAATCTTAGTTGTCAGTATTTTATCCAAATAAATTTACATTCTGGCACATGATATTGTTTCTTTAACATTTAACACAATGCATCATCATGTAAATATGACTTCACTGCTTATTAAAAATTATTCTGTTTGCAAAAGCTGGCCGGTCAGTCATTTTTTTGACCAGCCTAGGTGACGTTCTTCTTCCACCACCCGCAATGAATCATTTTGCTGACATAGCAAATTTAGCTGTCGTTTATCATGAAGAAATGTTGATAAGATTCAGAGCTTGGCTACTAACCTAAAATCGTCTAAATGTTTCTTATTTTTGAACAATTCTAGGATGGGAATAATCCTGGATGGGGTTTGATATCATCGCATCAGGGTTGCTCGGTGTCAACGATCCAATTCCCAAGAAAATGGGTAACACCCAAGAAAATGGGTCACACTCAAGAAAATAGGTCACCTTTCTAATTGCTTTGCTTGCACTCATTTACGACCATTTCTGTTTAGCTTTTAAATCTTCTCATAATTCAAAATTCCATTCAAAATGGCCTAATTTCAAAACGTACTTTTCTCTAAACCACGAAAACTATGCCCATTATTTATTTTTAAAATTCCATGAGATGTGCCAGTCCAAAACTTATCAACATTTCTATGTGTTTGTAATTTGTTCTTCAACGTGGCAAGCAGAGCATAACACGCGGTGTCGTTCTGTTTTGCAGGCACAGAAATTAACACACGAGAAACTATCTGGGGAACTGGAAATTTGATACCGGAGCAACCAGTGATGATGCGCCAGCCTGCAAACTTTTAGTCACTCGTAAACACAGATGAATTGATAATTGAATAACTTGATAAGTTGATAAACTCATCAATATTTAAACTAATTATATAATTGATTGATTGATAAGCTGATTAAATGTATGAACCGACTAAAATTACAGCAATCATACTGACAATTGACTAAACACAAACATGAACGTCTTTTGATGTTTAAAGGTAAACGAGCTGCTTTGGAATGACTGGGAATCAAAAAATCGATACAATGCTTCTTTTTGAAATACAGCAGCGAAAAAAGAGTTTGTAATTCATATTACTGTATTCTAAAATAGGGGTTTTAATGAGTTTTACTGTCTATTTCATTATAGAACGTATCTACGCTTGTTTGCTGCAAAATGCTAGACTTGTTCTTAGTATATTTTGCTTCGTCAATCAGTAAAAAATTAAAAATATGTTACTGCGTTTGTTGAGGAAAATCGTTTGTTGAGGAAAAAACGTTAAAATTAATTGATTATATACATTTAAAATAACGTACGTTCTATTAATTGGTTGCCATCGGACATTCCCATTAATAAATCGGTCAAATTATTCGACTATTGACTGGACCAAGTCTTGTAGATGTTGCAACTCCACCGCAAAAACAATTGAAAACATATTTTTATTTTTTGCTGATTAACGAAACGAAGTAGACTTGGAGTAATTCACCAAAATGCTAACTAAGGCAGTATACAGCAGGATAAAAGCAAAAAATTCATCTTCATACTAAAATATTAAATTTTTTGTGGAAATTGATCGCTGTAAATAAATTTTTGGCGATTTTTTAATAAATTTTTCATTTATTACTTTTATTTTTTTTAATTTGTTTATTCTGGGTACAAGAGCCAGCGAAAAAACTTTACTTAAAAAGGATAATTACGAAATTTTTAACGTGGTGGTACCTGCCACCGGTCCTGGTCCTTTGAAATTAAAATATGTTACGTTTTGTGTTGGAGACCTTGGAGATGATTCTAACTCTATTTTTAATGACTTTTTGGATTAAATAATAAATTATTGGATTAATAAACACGTAAATATATTTGAAAATAAATTTTTTAAGTAAGAAGTGATCAACAAAAATCAATCCAAATTAACTGATTTGAAAATTTTTGGATTAAAAACCCGAGAAACGAATTAATTACTAAGAAGTTAATTTAAGTATTTATAGATGTATTAAAAAACAATAAACAAACTAATAATGAAATTAATTAATATACCCACACACAAATACACAAATAAACAGCATAAAAGAACTCACCAGAAGGTTACCTTGTTTACCAGGGATAAGGAGAAAGGAGCCAGCAGGGGGTTGATGACTTGGGGCCCGTTGCCATTGGCCACTATTTATCATATTTTGATCACGCAAATACTTCTACAATGGGTAGCTATTTTTGTAAATGGCAACCAACAGCCTTTTCTATAACGTAAATAACATATAGGCTTAATATTCAAAATTTCAAAACTTTTTCAGCAAATTAAATCTAGAAGAAGCTTTTCTACAATTAAAACAGTTGTTATTTCAATTGTAATTATGTCTCTACAAGGGGTTTGATTTGTAATTATTTATCTCTAAGGGGTCTAAATTTGTTGTTGATCTAGGGCCTATAATCTATAATTTTCCTCGGTGGCCCTGTTTGTCATCATTCGTACAGGGTGTCCCAAAAAAAGTTTAGGAGCTTGAAAAGGCACGAAAACCCGAATATGTTACCAATCAAGCTCATTCTACGTTACCTTGTACGTGAAAGGCTAAATTAATTGTAGCAATGTCAAATATTTTACCAGCACGTAAAAAGCAATGTAACTTTGTTTGTTTAAAAATGACCTGGTTTTGATACATGGTATAAGTTGTTACAATCAATAAATCACGTTATTGCAAGTTTGCATCATTTCATATTGTTACAAATGTTATAAATACGATGAAAAAACATCATTTGCAACATTAGACGCTTTAAACATATTTTTCTATTCAAATTGCAAAGTGTTTGAAGGGCATAGCTCAAAATTTGATTTCTCAAGTCGAAATTGCATCATCATACGTCTAATTTTACCAAAATAACGACAGTTTATAAAATTAACTTTGTTCTTCAAATGTTTGAAATTCGTAACAAAACCACAAATTCTGGTGAGTTTTCAAACGTCTAAAGTTTTTTAAACCGTATATTATTGTCACCCCGTATATTAAAAGCTCTGTGGCAAATTTATAAGAGTTGTACAGAAATATCTATTTATTGCTTTCATTTTGGTTATTACATTTATTTTTGCAAACATTTCAATTTCATGGTATTAAATTTTTATAATTTTTCAATTTGTAACTTAATTGTAGAAATAGAAAATAGTTGTATAGAGATTTCTTTTAACTTGTTGATAAAATCAATGCAATAACACTACCTTTCAATACATCTATGTTTTGTGGTTTGGATTGTCGCAAATTTAAAATGGAGTATTTTTAACCATATCACGCTAATTTGTTTCAAATTAGCAGACAAATCCTATCTAATTTTCATTTTGCAGGGGGTAGCACATACAAACTAACGTAATTCAAAATATGAACTTACATTGAAACATCTGAAATTATTAGAAATTTCTGTCAGCGTTTACCTCCTGAAACTATATGACATTTTATGCTGTTTGTCAATGAGCCATATGGCACTTCCAGGGGTGAAAGGGTTGAGTGAGTGAGTGAGTCATTGGGTGTTAACGTGCCTAGCCTGAAAAGTCTCGAGATTACTTGTTTCCAGCAAAGGACACGGGTTATACACAACCATCCACAAACCCCAGTGAGAGGTAGGAGTGCTAACCAATGCGTCAAACTCCCGTTTTTAAATTCGTTATCATCGCAGGATTCATACGGAATAGGATTTCAACATTACTGACATTCTACACACGTACTGGGAGCTTTGTCAAATTTACAGGGTTATGCAGTGATTTCACGATTCTATAAAAGCGATTACACGATTAGAACGAACAAACAAACTGTAATTTGTGGTTATGGTCTCTATTAGATTGGAGGGAGGTCGAAATAAAAGGGGGGGGCTGGAAAATTGGACAAGTTTGAATAATATTACTATGAAATTTATAATATTGATTCTTTTCAAAAATTGGGAAGTCTTATAATAACAGATGGCAGATAACCGAATTCAAGACACTAAACTGCGAAATAAAAATTATAGAGGGGTGTTCTAAAAAGGACCCAGGGTATAATTTGGAGTAACATTTTCCTGGTGGCCTTCAGTAAACAAGTCAGTTAATTTTGGGGGCTAGCTCAACGTTTTTTAAACACAGTCCTAAAAAATTTGGCTACTTCTTCAATGATTTGCATATTTTCGCAAGACATCAAAATTATAAATTTCTGAATAGAGGGCAGAAGTGAAAACTTTGGAACCATATTTTGAACAGAGAGAAGGAGTTTATTTCTACCTCGTTAGTATACAGGCTATTTTTTTGCCATTAATATCGGGAAACGCCACGAGAGCGTCGAGTTCTTAATATGAAGAAGGGGACTTTCAATAAACGTTCAATATTCTAAGCAGAAAAGAACTGAAAGGGGGCTGAAAGGGGGCTGTTATGTGCTTTGAATTTCATTTCAAGCATTTTTTTGTCTTGATATATAACATTGTCACTTCCATGAACATTCTATTTGCAACTACATGTTACAGCGGACTACCAAATAGGAGCAATTTACGAAGGGCCACTCATCTAAGTTTGGAATTACTAAGTTTGGTAATATCTGAGTTTGGGATTGTTGAGAGTTGAGGAAAGAGATATCTGCGCATCAAATAAAACGAAATTCAATGCAGGAGAAAGACTGATGTGATACGCAATAACAGGGGCAGATTTTGTAACAACAGAGAAATTGACAAATCAATTTCAAAGCGATTAGCCAACAAAAACAAAGGGAATTCTCTCAAGCAGAAGATCAAAACAAACAAAGCCATGTTTGAATTTTCTGCTTGAGAGAACTCGCTTTGTCTTTGATGGCCAATCGTTTTGAAATTGGCTTGTCAATTTCACTCTTGTTACAAAATCTGCCTTTGTACGCAATAAGAATAAAAATGGAAGATCTGTACCTGGAAAAGCAAACCTTCAACCTTGAAAAGCAAACTCTAAACCTGGAAAAGCAAACGTTTAACCTTCAAAAGCAAACTGTGAACCTAGAAAAACAAACTTTTAATCTTAAAGAGCAAACTCTGAACTTGGAAAAGCAATCCTGCAACCTTGAAAAGCAAACTCTAAGCCTGAAAAAGCAACGTTTAACCTTGAAAAGCAAACTCTGAACCTGGAAAAGCAAATTTGTAACCTCGAAAAGCAAACTCTTAACTTTCAACATCGTTTTTTCTTTTGATCGTTTGGTGGCTACGTAGCTTGTGTTTGATCTTTCTAGTCGACACGTACATTATATTTTTAACGCAATTAATGCAGTAAATAGTACTTCATGCTGTATTATTTTTTGTGTTAAGCGTTGTGTTTATCAATGATGTAACACTTCAAATATTTCATTTCACAGATGAAAATGCATATTCAAGGCAAGAAATAAATGGTGAGGGGTCTGGTTCAGACTTTGGTGAAACTCAAGATGCTAAAGTGATGTCATTACAGAAGCTTTTGTCGTCAGAAGACGGACCTGGTGCTGAGTTTTCCAAAATGAGGGAAAACGTGCAACATTTTATCGATACTCCAATTTCCGAACAAAAAGAGGCCAACTATCTTCAAGAAAACACTCCTTCAAATTACTTGGAGTCAAATTTGGCTGCGTTAACCCCGGAGAGTGCGGTTGTGGCTCCAAATGCATTTAGTATTCAATCTGGTCTTACGGCTGAATCTGTTGGTATGTATTTTTTTATTGTGTTTCAAAAAGAAAACAAGGGTGATCTATCTCGGGCGAATTAGATAAATCGCATGATAGTAAAGCTATACGATTTACATTTGCACAATGGTTAAGCCTATTCTGTGAATTAACCCTTTCACCCCGGCAAGGGCCATATGGTCCATTGACAGACAACGTAAAATATCTTATTTTTAGGAGGTAAGGACTGGTAGAACTTTGCATTAATTAAAGATATTTCAACGTACGTTTATCATATGAATTAAGTTGGTTTGCATGTGCTACTAGCCTGAGATCAGGCCCTCCGTCCGAAACAGTGGTGTGAAAAAAAAATAAAAAATAAATATTCGAAACTACGGAGGAGAGGAGAGAGAAGAAAAAAGGAGGGCCTGAGGACACGATGAATAAAAACATTTCTAATGATACCTAAATTTAGGTAGCAGGCTGTGATTGG
>JAYJMH010016563.1:0-21110 GCA_036873815.1 Phacellophora camtschatica
TATAAGGCCTTATAATATAAAGGTCAAAACATTTGACAGTTATATATAGGAATCAAAACCCGGAGGAAAGAGGAAAAGAATTCTGTGCTGAGCTATACTGATGGCAAAATATGATTTAAGCTTGCAATCAACAAAGCGAAACAACACAAACGGAAAAATTTTGTTGCATCTGAGAGCGAGGCTAATGCCTAGAAACTAGTCTCCACTTAGAAACGCAGCATAGCAACAACGAAAAGATTTCCCTGATCTTTCGGTAAAATTTAGGCCATTTAATACAACATCATTTATGTGGGATAATTAAGATTTTTATTGACAACCAATTAACTCCTGGTGTTTACTTTAGATAGTGACATACTGTAAACACTTTTGACCCAAAATTAAGCTCAGAAATATAAGATAATCGTCTAGATACCTCATATCAAATCAACCCAGCCATCAATCAACGGTAAGTTGTATTCAACTTGGAAAGCTTTGTTTGTTTTGGTGATTAGTAAAAACACTGTGCTGTTTTTTTTCTAATTGGCACAACAGTAAGCTTAAAAATGTTTTAAATCAAGAGGATTTTGATAGATAAACAAAGACACTTCAAATAGAAACTAAATAATTGGCCAAAGATTCGTTAGAATTTCAACTCATTGAAACTTAAACGATTTTCGAACTTACCATTCTTTTGTTCTCGCACTCCAATTTTGACGGCGAACGGTCAGTTCTTACAACGTTCGACATATCAATCTTTCGAAGTGACCTTTCGACAAGCTTCTCTTTCTCAAACAGAAAACTCTTTCGCTTCGAAACTCGTAAATATTCAAATTGTGAATCAACGTAAACTTTGCGTACAATCGATGAAATTATCAAATTGCAACAGGATTGTTTACAACTTGAACGTAAGTTTTATACTTCGAATCTGACGTGAGCATTGCGACGTTACTTGGCGACCGCTTAAATTGTCCAATGATGTTGCAGATTAATCGAATGTCAAGGATCTAGCTAAAATGTGACGTAACTTGCGGCCTCAAAACGTTGTTTTTGAGTACCTACATGGACTCCCTACATAAGGTCTCTAATGAATTGCGTGATAAGTTTTGTGAATGGATATAGTTTAACTTAAATGCAGAATATAGTTTAACTTAAAAGTTTTGTGAATGGATATAGTTTAACCTAAAAGTTTCGTTCACCTGATTTTCGAGTTTTGTAAATGCGGTGTTACTGGGTATTACGGTGTAATCAGTAATATAGGGTTCCTAGGAGGGAGATAGTTCATACCGTGCACGGTGTACCGCTGGTTTTTTGCTCAGATTTTTCTATATACATTTCTGTTTTGACATTATGTTGCGTTTTGGACCTTTTTTTGCTCGTTTTTGGCACCCGTGGAAGGAGGCTAGCTTCAATCGGCAGGTGACGAGGGTGTGTCATATTGGCACGTGAAATCACACCTTAAAATGTATTAATTTTTCAGAAACCACACACCAAAATGTATGGTAAAGTAAATTTCATAGGTAAAAATTAATGATTTATATTGAATGACCACTGTATTGAATGCCTTGTAGTTATTATTGTACTTTGTACCCTCTTTTCATTTTTCAAAGCATAAATCATAATTTCAATCAAAGCATTATAATTCATAAATAAATCAATTTTCGAAGCATAAATCATAATTTAACACCTTAAGTTTTTTTTGAAAATTGATACCCAAGATTGATATCATGAAATTTATTTTCTGCCGGAAGAAACCAACCCCAAAGCATGGCACATCCCTTGTCGGTATATGTGGAGGTTAACAACCCGCCCGGGTTTTTGTATGAACGTTTATCATAGAAAGCAGGCCCAGCCTCCGTTACAATGAAGTAGTCTCGGAACTCTAATTGCGGGGGGGGGGGTTTGAATTAACGGGGCGAGGGGTTGGAAACCATCCTTGGGCATGTGGGTATAAATGGATCTAAAATGGGGGTATAAATGGATCTAAAATGCGTGTATTGGTGCCTTATTGAAATTAATGCAAGAATATCTGAGGTGATGAAAACATCATTTAGATCATATTTTGGGGGAACATTTTCCCAAAATCTAATGAGCGCGGGCAATTAGTGACCCTGGGGTACACATCCTCCTTCCCCGGTATAGGGTTTCTCTCTTCAGGAAAATGCGATTTTAAAAATGAATGGGAATGAGCGTTTCAAACACTTTAAAACTTCAGAAAATTAAGTGGATATTTCCAAAAATTTGCTGAGAAGTTATTCAATTTATAGAAGTTGTTGCCAGATAGTATTGAAATTTCTCACCCAAGAATTACTCTTTTTTGAGCATTGCATACCCTTGAGCAAAAGTATGAATTTTTTTCTTTCACTTGATAGGATTTCAAATCTGCCAAGCAATACCAGACAAATCCTTCAAAATACGTACACAGTGATTTGTGATTTGTTCAAGCATAAAGTAGGTATTGTTACAGATGTTTCAATGTGGATTTTTCAATAGAAATGCTAGGCCTATCGCTGACACTGTGTTTTTTTGGGGTGGGATGTTTCTTTGGGATAAAAACCGTTGTTTTTATTTTAGCATCAATGAAAAGACGAAAATGCATCACATTTTGTCAAGTTGTGGATTTATCCCGACTATCATGTTATCCCGAAATTTTATATTTGACCCGCAGCCATGCCATTTCTATGTTTTCTATGTTAGGCAAAAGTAAGATATAAAGACAGGAGAATAGATAATAAGAATTCCTATGCTGGCTATTGCTCTGTTTGAGGGAATGTTGGGAAAAAAAGATTGCGGTTTTGTACATAACAATACAGTTTGCGGTTTGGTATTATTTTATTATAATATATTATAGCGGTATATTATTTTATCGATAATACCAACACAATTGACAATGGGATTTAGGACACCCTTCGCCTACAATCTCTATCAGGAATTTAATGATTTTCTATTTCTCTTTTTTTTTAGGATTTAGAAAATCATTTTATACGACAATACCTAGATGTTCTATTGATAATCTTACGCTCACTTGGAAAAGAGTGTACCTTGAGACCGATTTTCGATTTAATCATCACGAAGCTTGATCTTGTTTTGATTTTTGTAAGTATTTTGCTTTCATCGTCTTTGGCCTTGTTTCGAAAAAATTTTCGGGACCTAACTTGTTGGCCCTAATTTAACGCCGGTTTTAATTTAACGCCGGTTTTAATTTAACGCCGGTTTTAATTTAACGCCGGTTTTAATTTAACGCCAGCCTTAATTTAACGCCGGTCCTTATCGGCGTTATTTTTTGCAAGGCCATGGTCAACCTCTCATAAACGAACCCTTAACGGCGGCATTTCTGCCGCCGGGGGGCCAAAAGTAACTACTTTTAATAAAAGTATCAGTACAAATATATTGCGAAAAATTAAAAGACGACGTTTCGGGCATGACCTGTTATCCGTTATCAAAAATAACGCCACTAAGGGCCAGCGAAATAAGGGCGAAGAAGGTAGGCCGTTTAATGTCCTGAAAAATTCTATACACGTTTCTAAAGTAGTAAAAGTTCCACGAGAGGGCCTCGTCTTTGTTCTCTGATTTGAATAAGAGTAAAATTAATTTAGCAATATTTGCATCACAGATTTGCATCGTTAAGCTTAAATGCACATAATGCAGGTGTTTTCTGGCGTGTTTCATGAACATTTACGCAAAGTGATACGCTACTTGCATTACTACGACGATTGTAATAAGAAGTCTATTCCATTATGTAGCTGTAGGTAACAGGGTTGGTTGTAGGCCGCAGAGGATCAAAGCCAAATCCCTTCAGAAAAAGCCAAATTAATAGAGACAATAGAACAATAAAAAACATCAATATTGAAAACGAGGGCAATTTGAAAAACATCAAATTTTGAAATTTTTTTGAATCTTTTCACGGAAAAAAAAGCATCATGGGAGAAAGGCGATAAATTTTCCCTGATTCCTGTTATGCTTTTCTTTACGGTATTTTCCTTTGTAATCTTCAAGTAACGCAAATTTCCTTGGCGAAGTTGACCTTTTGTCTGCTCAGCCAGAGATATTTACAGTACTAAAATCTTTTTTTCCTTCAAATCTGTAGAGCAGCAAACGTTTAACGTCTTTTAACTCATCCGGTATTTATCGACATTGCTCCAAGGGCTATTTCATCGACAATTTCAAGTAAATGAGATGAGAGAAATTTATACTTGCACTGTTGTTGCATTGTGTCAGATTGTAAAATTTTTACTAACTTTTTTCCCGGGAAATCCCAACTATCTAGAATACATTGAAACGAGGCCTTAAGAGTTCTACTATCGAAGTTAGAACTCGTCATTGTTTTAAGTTCATACCCCTCTCACCTACCTCGACTTTTTGGCGACTTTTATATTAATTTCGTTGATTTATGCGACTCCAACGGAGTACATTTTTGTTATTCGAATCTAATCTCTTGGGATTCAGTCAAATATTGACTTGAGATCTTAATGTTTCGCATAAGCCAGTGAAATCACAGAAAAGTGAGGTAGTTACCAGGGGAACCATTAGTATTTCCTTTGAAATATCCCTGGGACAGAGGTTGGGTATTTATTGCGTTGCAAAGTTCAAAATTAACATTAAATTTAATTAAGGGTAATGTTTTTCTTTTTTAGGGCAGTTTGAAGACTTTAGATAGCAAAATTGAAGAGCATGGCAATGATGAACCTGGGGAAGAGACAAGTGAACACTTTCGCATAAGAATGTTATCAAATGATATCAGACAAAGCCCGATTGAAGACATTCGAATTGGTGCTGAAGAGGACCAAGACGGTATAAGAAATTTAAATTTACATAACCCTTCCCAGAGGAACGCTGTTGTTACCATATCCGCCCTCGTTGTAGCACAGTTATATGTGCATTTTAACTTTTTTCGATTTATTTTTCATTTGTTATTCATGTACGTCCTCATTATAAATTTGTTTTAGAGTCTCCAAGAGATCTCCCAGAATCTCAAGCTTTGAGCAAATCTCTGGACCTGAATGCCAATTACGAAAATGCGGACCAATTACGAAATGCATCACCATTAGAAAGAATGGCTTCTCCAGTAAGCGATGACTATGATTCAGACTGGGACAGCTGGGAGGATGAACAAGAGGTTAGTTTCCGGTTGTTATCTTGTTTTGTGACCGTTACCGGTCATAATTTTTACATTATTTAGATAGTTTTATGCTTGTTCCAGCTGAATGTAGAAAAATTTGGAAAATGTTGAATTTGTGAAACAACAAATGGCGGTTTCGAACATGGCAATACGGTTTCGATTTAAAAGAATATATTTTAAACTTCTGATGGCACTCAATCAAATCGAAAATAAAGAGAGAAAGCAAATATGATTAGCTTTGCAGCACTGAAGGTGTGAAATCTTTTCTTCACAATGAGAAATCCATTGTAATATTCACAACTGAATCTTTTATTTCACAATTCTCTGTTGTTAAATTGAGTAACAGGGGAAATTTTGTAAAACAAAAGATTATTGTTTTAAACATGACGATGCGATTTGTCACTGTAAAGAATTGATTTCAACACCTTCAACGCAGCCACGAAAATCATAATAAGCGAAATCATAAAGTTTGCCATCTTGATTTAACTTGGGTTAGCTTGAAAATTAAAAAAAAACACTTGACAGTGCGATTTGCCATCTGAATGAGTAGATTTCACGCTTTTGAGTGTACTCATTCAAAATTAGAATGAATAGAAGAAGATAAATATTATTGTTTAGTTCATTGTCATTTGCTTGGCTTGGCTGCCTCAAAGGGCGCGAAATGTTTTACTCTTCAGAGCGATAAATCGCATTGCTAGTTCAGTATGGATTTTTAGTTCAGTATGGCTAGTTCAGTCCACCGAAGCATACAATAAATTATCGATTAAGCGCCGCTACTCGAATAAGCGCCGCGCTTTCGTCTAAAATAATTTAATAAGTGCCGCTCTTGAATAAGTATTTTAGACTGGAAAATTGTGAACTTCCAGAGCTTTAGTTGATTTTAATTGCACCTCAGAGTTCGCTTTGAAATTAGCGTTGCTCTCGAGTAAGCACCACGTCTCTGATCGGATGAATTTAATAAGCGCCGCGGCGCTTAATCGACGATTTGCGGTATATTTTCGATGATCGAGTGATGTTGTTGACACTTATCAGATTGAATAATTTCTTTGATTTTAGGATTCTTCACAGTTGCGGGCTGTTTTTACAATCTTTTTGAAAAACTTAAGAGAAATGATGAAAACCGAAGGTGAGTCTCAAATTATAAAACCTGTGTGTGCAAGCACGCTAGCCTAGATGCAGTGTGCTAATTTCTGGCATAGGAGACATCCATGCTAAATTCTTCACTAATGCTGGATGAACACAACTAAAATATATATTAATATGATCCTATCATACATTTTGGCTATCAGAAATATGTGTAGCTTTCCCCAAATTTTAGGGGTCCAATTTGTCGTAATTAAAGGAGAATACGGCTTTTGGATAGGTTTTAATGTTGTTGTTAGATTGACTTTGTTTTGTAATGATGCTAAGGGAGAATTTATTGAGAGATTAAAGTGCGTAGTTCTAAAAAGATGGGAGATAAAATTACAAAGCTCCCTTTTTGTTCAATTCGCTGTTTCTTGAGGGTATAAAATTTTAAAATATTTTTCTTGTTTATTTTTCAGATTTCTTATTTTCGAGTGAACTAAATCGTTTGGATCATAAATCTCGAAGTTTAATAGAAAGGTAAAGGTTGCATTTTCAATATCATTAAAAATAATGCGTTATTGGTGAAGAATGAAACTGTCTTTGGCTTCAGTGTTTGCATTGGTCGTGTCGTTATCCATACAGGTTTCAAATCTTTGATTAGTCAATCACATCTGTCTTCTCCTAAGACTATACATTGTTCATTGTATTGTTCGGCATTGCTCGGCATTGTTTGATCTGAATCTAGACCTTTTTAATTGGCTTCAATAAAATGAACTGCACTGAATTGCACGCTCGGTTCTTAAAGTTTTTGTAAAAACATCTTAATGCCTTGTTGTATACCTGCCTTGTTGTTGTATAACTCTTTTATATTACGCAAAACATGCAAATTGAGTTTCTCGCGATGTGAAAGAGTTCCAATCAACAGCTGTGAACCAAGGCATTTAGATTAATCTAGAAATTCAATTTTCGTCCATTTCATTGGATTTCAGCTACCTAAAGCAGATAACGTAACAAAACACACAGGTTTGGGCAAAATTGTCAGACATGAACAAAATACAATAACTACAAAAATACACTTACAAAATACAATAAAACGAAATAACAATGAATAAAATGTATAATACCTAAATAGAAAACACCCATACATAATATAAATAACTTAAAATAAAGGGGATGAGAGGGAGAGGAAATAAGATATTTAAAACCAACGGTTGCTCCTTGGTAAATGTGTAAAGTGAACAATTTTGGGAGGAACACACCTACCTATTTTGGAGTATTACCAAAGGGTCAAGTAAGGTATGTGAAACAAGAGAGCAATTAAAGCCAGCTGCTGATAGGCCACGTAAATATGGGAAAGAGCCATAGAATCTAAGACACGCAACACGACGTGCCATACTGCACACTCAAATTACTGATATATATCCAGCCTTCCTCTCAAAAAAATGAAAATGGTTGACACTTCTAGCCACAGCTGTGAACAGGCCAAAAGGGGGATACCATAGTTTAGGCTTACATTGAGAGCAAGTCACCATGAACACCTAAAACGGCCTAGCTTCAGACTGTGCAATGTCAGGAGGCATTAATGTTATTCAATTCGGTTAGAAGAAAACAGATGGCATAGACATAGAAAAAACTTCAACCTGAGCTGACATCCAAAATATTATTTTTATTATTTATACTGAGTGGCCTAAAAAATTTCTGCAAAGTTTGCAAAGCTGCTCTGGAAGAGGAACTTTAGTTTTGGTGGTTCTGTTTTTGCTTGCATCCGTCAATTTATAGTTCGATTTTGATACCTTGTTTGCCAAACTCCACCCAATAATCACCATGTTATACTCGATGAAACCAAAAATAGGAGAGGAGCTTTAGTTTTGGTGGTTCTGTTTTTGCTTGCATCCGTCAATTTATAGTTTGATTTTGACACCCTATTTGCCAAACTCTACCCAATAATCACCATGCTATACTCGATGAAACCAAAAATAGAGGATTTCTGCTGCTGAAATCTGCTGAAAATACTACCTTTTTATGTATCCAAAAGGCTCGCAACTAAAATTAGTGCATCAGTCCACTTTAATTATATTACGAATTGAACAGAAAATCAAAATTCCAAAACCTTTACCAGAGAAAACAAATTAAAACCATCTAATGGAAAGCCACATTGGTGTCCTCTGATCCCACGGATTATTCTAACGTTGTTTTGTTGCCATTTCATGGAGTTGTGAATTCTTTTTGTGATGTTGGGACAATTGACCACTATTCTGTCAGATTTTGTATGTGAAGAAAGGGATATGAAACAAAAAAGATATCTGACAGCTATTCAGTTTGAAATTTAGAACAAAAACACGAATTAAGCAAGAATGTTATACACAGTTTGCTTAGATACATATTTTTGAGGAAATATCTTGTTTCGTACCAATTTTTTCAATAGCTTGCACGCTCTCGAATCTATCCGCATTATATTGATTTAGGGTATAGTCCTGCGCAGGGGTGTAGCGAGGTTCGTTCGCAATCTTTTTGATGGACGTTCGTAATTCATCTTGTTTTATGTGTGTCTCGATAGCTCTTTCACTGAAGCCGTGGGGGGCTCTCTGTCTCTGTTACAGCCAGCTAGCGTTTACGAAACATTTTGAAAAGCGATGTGTGGTGTTGTAAATTTTCCTTAGAATAATCCTTGTCTGATCGCATTCTGTTTGCCCTTGAAATAAATAATTTTAGAATCCTCACTTGTTACAGATCCATAAAAAGTGGAAATTTTGTAAAATACGGAATTAAATAACCCATTTGGGATCTGGTCATACGCTGTGCATTCAACATATACTTCAACAATTTTATTTCAATATTTTAGTTTGCTGTCCGAAGACACAAGATGATGACGCTCTTGTTTGTTTTGAATAATCTGGTTACAGGTATAGATTGTGAACAATTTGAATTAAGAATTACTTCAAGTAACTAGCTTGTTTGTTATTGATAAGATCAAGTCACCGAGAGGATTTGAGGCCTTCGGAACACAATCACCCTCTTTTCTTAAACTAAAAATGCAACCACCCTCTTCAAATGATAATCAGGAGGCTTTGCCGTTATTATCAATTGCAAAGTTTTCATAAATTTGGGCTGTGCTAGCCCAGCAATTTTAATTGTACTCTCGGTCCCAGTTTATCAGAAAGAAAACATAAAAATTATCATATACGATTTTGAGGCTCTTTTTAGGTTGAGGCCCTGAGGCAGATTGCCCCATTACCTCCCTGCCCCTCCTCTCGACGCCACTACTGAGCTAGATTGCTTCATAAGTTATTGTTTTATTGAGTTGTACATAAGGCATGCTTTTGAAATCTACAACCATTGACTTCTACAATCTCCTAGCGTAGAAAACATTTGAACTTTTGTCGTCGCCTTTGTGACTTGTGATTGGTTAATTGATAGCAATACAAAAGAATAAAAAACAATCATGATTCGATACTGATTAACTGAATGGAAATGTTATTGTAAATAACAATCACTGTAAATAACATCATGATGCAAAGGCCATTTATAAAATTAGAAAAATTTATGCAAGATAAAGTAGGTAGGAATATTGGTCATTTAAGAGAGGCAAAAAGCACTTGGGTACGAGGTTGATTAGTGATTATCAAGACTTGTTTACATGGAGGTAGAATCAGAAACTGGTAAACATTATGATCCGGCCCCTCGTCGCACCAATCAAATTGCAAAGAATCAAAATAACGTGAATTGATAGGCTGCGGTGAATATGGAATCTGAATCGTCACTATCTGACATGGAATCGAGGCGAATTTTATCTGGAGAATTTTTGGATATGAATTGTCACCAGTCGCAGTCGGTTGCTGGCGTCCAGCAATTCAATTCAATAACGAAAGCTACAGTCTGAACAGGATGGTTATGTTAGCAACACGAGGATCTTGTCTCTTCCTACTTGCTTTATAAACATTCTGAAGAGGTTCATGTGTGTACCCAAGAGCTAAGAAGTATTGTTTGATTTCTTTTGCGAAATGAATGGCGCTCTCTTGGATCAACCTAAAAATGCGATAAATACATTAAACAAATCCTTGACAGCTGGTTTAGCAAAGTCATAAGGTCATGATAGTTGTAACCTAAGTTAAGCAGGTCAATTGTAGCTCGAGGCATCTTGGTGGTCCAGTGTTGAAGATTACTCATGGGTTGTTTTACGTTAGTCTACCATTCTTTTATTACAGTTCAATATCTCCAACTCAATCTCGCTTAACTTCAACTGCCAGTTAACTCGAACTGTTTTGTATATCCCTTGAGACCTTCCAGTGTTGATTGACCTTTGGTTATCCCCAAAACTCGCGAACATATTTCCATTCCCGACAAGATTTCGAGATAGCAGAGTTCAACTGTAGCTGTGTTTTAAATCGGTCCCCCGTGGAGCTCGAACTGTTCTGTACATCTCTTGAGAGATTCTAGTTTGAATTTAGCTTCGGTTATTTTGAAAAGCTCTAACAAAGTTTCATTTTCAAAGCTTGTATTGTATTATTGTATATCCTTAATCTCCAAAGCTTGGTTACAAGGAGATATTTTAATTTCAAAGCGAGTATCCTCACACCTGGCTTGTTAACACTCTTAAGATAATCATTTTTTCATTTAAAAGCTCGATGCACTATTTTGACAAATTTGCATGCACTTTTTTCTCGCATGCAATGCAGACATGGGATGGTCCCGTAGTTTTGTTAGGTTTGTAAATATTGAAAGGCGTTCGTTCGTGTAAAATGTGTATTTATGGAGAGAATATAATTTTAATCTGCTTTAGCAGCTTGAGCTCGTTCGAATAGATTTAATGGATTTAGGTTTGGCAGGGTTAGTCCGAATTATGTGTTATTCATAAATTTAGAGGATTCAGTAAAATTAGAATTAAAAAGCTTCATTTTACTTGTTGAGAATTTTTTGCGTACAAACGGTAACTTTCAGAGGAAGGGGGCGGTTTCGATCCAATGAATAAATAAATTTCAACTTTTGAGTTCTTAAAAGTGAATCCACCTTTTTGAGCTGATGCTGCCGTTATTTAATTTGTTTTTAATTTCGAAGTTTAGTCTGAGAACCAATTTTTTGTAGCTCTATCTACATTGTTGTTAACATTATACCTAGTGATTTACAAAGATTCGAAATTGGCAAGAGCTCTTTGAGCATGAAAATATTGGGACAAAAACCTTGAAATCTCTAAAAATCTAAAAAAATTTGAATTGCTATAACTTGTAACTTATATTTTGAATTGCTGAAAAAAGTATGTGGAAATTCAATAAATGGTTTCTAAACTAAATTCTGTTTGCACAATATTGCAGTCACAAATTTATTTTCTCAAATTTTACAACGAAAGCTTTCAGACTGATAAGTTTCTGTAAAATAACTTCGGACAAAAACGTCTTTGAAAAAGTTTCGTCTTCAGCAAATAAAGTGAATCTTCCACCAGAAATAGGTTATATTTTGGCTAGTAAAGCATGGTTTTATGCCAAAATTCAACTGTATAGCGCTTGAAATGGATATATTTTGAAGAGAAATATGCCAAAACATCTTTCGGAAATTTTTATAGTGGTTTCGGACAAATTTTTATCCGAAAATTGGGTTACCCGAAACTTTTCGATGTAAATATAAGCTCGAAACGGTGGATTTTCCCATGGTCGTGGGTTTTACCCCATGTAAAGGCCCTAAACTGCAACTTATTTAACTCTTAAAATTCTTGTTCACTCACAAAAGTTTGAAAACATTGTTTCAACAAATCTGGTGCCCTTCACGAAGGAAGGGAAGTGCGTGCCAACACGATAGCCGATGCACTACGTTTTTAAGAAGTGCATCAGCGTGGAAAGATTGCCAAGAATAAGACAACTGCATGAACAGAAGAAATGCTTTCATTTTCTATAACATTTGTACTTTAAAATATTTACATTTATCCAAAATAGTCCAGAATGATAGGCCTCAGCCACTATTAAGCCACGTGGTTATTTATTCTTCTTTTTTAAATTATTATTTTTAACAGTACAGTCTGCTCTCTTGGGTATAGGTGGACATTGTATACAGTGTCAAAAACGGATAATAAAAATAATAAAATATAGCATAGTGTCAAGAACAAAATTGATCCATTTATATATGTGAAATGAGTCCAGATGATTAGAAGTCGACCTAGTTATATGCATAGTGGAGGAAAGGGGTCCAGTTATGAATAAAATAGATCCAGTTAAATGCGTCCAGTTAGATATAAAATGGGTCTGCTGTTTTTAAAATTGATCCTGTATATGTACATGTAGCAAACGAGTCCAGTTCCATATAAAGTCGCTAATATGGTGCTTCGTGGTATGGCCACCGAGAGGATTTTGACGCCCTGAGAAAAACAGCCACACCCTTTACACTTCAACCAAACATGCAGCCACGCCTTGCGAATGAAAATTAAAGGCACTTGCCATCTTTAAAAATGGCGAAGTCTTCAAAATATGGTGGGTGCAATCCTGGAAATCTTGAATTCTCTCAATACCACTTTATCAGGAGAAATATGAAATATTGAGGTTTCTTAAAGATCAAGGCCCTCGACCTAGACTTATTGCATGAGTCCTTGCTTCCCTCCGTTTTTTTCACTGATTAGATGTCACTTCGGTCTATGATAGAGACTCATGAATATATAGCCAGGAAACTGTGCTTGGATACGCTAACTTGTTGGCGTGCATTGAAACGAGGCTAAAGTTTTTGAGGTGGAGTTCTTGTTTGATCATGAGTAAAATGACATCCAATCTGTAATGTATTTTAAGAACGAATAATATTTATCATATAGCTGGAGATGATATGGGTGATTATCTTATGATCTATGTAAGGCGAGTAATATCCCAGGAGAGACAGTGCCATCTACCTCGGGTAGGGTGGCGTGTCCGTGGAAATCTTGAGTTGACCCAAAAATACAATAGAATGAAAACCCAAAAATATAATAGTATGGCGCATGTTTTGATGCAATTTTGCTGCCTAGAGCATCTTTGTATTAACATTTCCATGCTATTTCTTAATATATTATCCAAAGATATAAGATTTAAAATTTTTAAAGCCAAAATTAAATTTTTTGAAGACAAATGTCCCCCTGGGAGTGATATAACTTTATCAATGAACATTACGATGAGGGGACACAGTAAGTCTAGGGAAACAGGGACGCATGTAATAAGTCTTCTCCTGCATGTCTTCCTCTGGGCGCCACTGTTTCTTCGGGGGTAAAAAAGGTTGAAATACGAGTGAGGCCTATCTCTTCAATCAATGCCCGGTACATAAATTATGCTTCAGAGTTTCAGAATTATTTTAATTTCGATTACATTTGCGTTACACCCATATCCAGTACTTCGCATCCAATGATCAATTTCTCTGGTTTTGTCTCAGGTTCGATGATGTCGTCATTTTTTTCAGTCCCTGCAATATCATTGTGATCAGGCTCAAATGTCTCGTTTTCATGGCTGCCTCTTACTTGATCTAAAAAAAAAGAAAGCTTGTTCAGTTTTGAATTATTGCAAGAAATTTGATGTTAAAGCATACCCGAGGGGGGGGGGTACTTATTATGTTTGACCTGTGGGGTTTGCCTTCTTTTCCGTTTATCATTTTAACTAATTGTTCTGATGCGAGAATCCTACATATATCGAAGCATCAACAATACGTTGAACTCATTGGCACCAAAGAAAATTTTGAAATAGGGCGAGCAATTTCTATTTTACAGCGTTTTTAAATCTTCGTTTGCTCATTTTTTTCAAAATTCAATTTTTTAAAAATAAATGCTTTGCGTTTGACGTTTCAACTATGTGAAATAATAAATTTAGGCCCTGTGCAAACCGTAAAAAACGTCAGAAATTCTAATTCCGGATGTCGTTACAGCAAAATCTTTCTATAACTGGTCCACGAAAATAGTCTTAGGAGGGCACGTCCCCGTCCTTGACCGAAACCTTAGTACCCCCTGGATCCATATTTCATTTGCCAGTTGCTTTGATTACTTTTTGACAAATCCACTATTTCGAGCTTAAGCTGCCATTATTGATATTTATCAGCATTCTGATATATTTCATTATCTTTCTTTGCACAATCTAATCCAAGAACAAAAAATTATATATCTCCCCCTTTGGCTAAATTAGAATAATGGTGGCCTTTAGCTAAAGAGCTTTTTGTCTCTGGCGATGATCTTTGAGATCAAGCATGTTTTTGATATATGTCTTCGTCGCTGGCGGGAAGACCAAAGACGAGTTTTACATACTTGAACAAATCAGAATTGGTTTTCGGATCACGTGCCTCTCTTATATTCTGCCAATACAAGATGGAGGACTGTTCTGCAAAACTGAAAAGAGGCATGTTCACTACAAAAATACGTGCTGCGTGCGGGGAACGATTCTGCTCTGCTGTGTGCGCTAGAGGTGAATTTGCATTATTTACACACATTTAATCGGCATCTCATCAATACAAATGAGAACCACACTGGTTATGGAAGTCAAAACATTTCAGATTGCAAAACCTAGCTAGAGCAAAATTAAAAACAACGAAAAGTTAGATTTTAGTGACAAACACCTTGCCATTGTGCATAATGAAAATTTTTAAAGAATTTAAATGCCTGGTCCTTTAGAAACCTTGAAAGACAGCTGATCATTCCTTGAAAGAAGTATCATTTTTTAATTTATTTCAGTCAACCTCGCGTCAGTCGTATCTTTTGGGACCAGCGTATCCTATCATTTTCGGCGAACTTCGAGGAAACACGGAGAGAAATATTGGGACTTCAAGATATTCTTAGCTTAAGCGATTATTCGTGTTTTGCGAAGTCGAACTAGGCGAGGCGAGGTCAATTCTATTTCAAAAGCATTTTCTCGCACTATAGAAGGGCAGATTTTGTAACAACAGTGAAATTGACACACTGATTTCAAAGTTATTAGCCATTCAAGATAAAGCGAATTCTCAAAAGCAGAAAATCAAAACATGGCTTTGTTTGTTTTCATTTTCCGCTTGAATGAATTCACTTTGTTTTCGATGGCTAATCGCTTTGAAATTGGTGTGTTGATTTCATTATTGTTGCAAAATTTGCTCTTGCTCCCGCAATGTAGATTTTACCAACCTTGAGCCGCGTTCTCTCCACTGATTACAAGTTTTGTATTTTCTCTTGTCCATGGTGATTCACTTCCATTGTCATTTTCGAAAAGAGCGCCTTGCAATATTGGGTCATCTTCTTTGGGGTCCCCTGGTCGTCTACCGAAGAATGATTGTGCCTTCTGGCTCTCTAAGATTCTCCGGATTTTCACAACTTTATTGAGGTAGTTTTCGATCAGCGGCCTTCGCTCCTCTGCCAATTGTACGTTGTTTCGAAACCACTTCTTGCCTTTTGAAAGACAAGAAGAATAAATGGTTGTAGCAGTCCTGAAAACGCTATCACAATCAATTTACTCCCATCCTACGTCACAGACCATGCTAGCCTCCGTTGTGGTCTTTGACGCAGCCTAAATTTATCCGCATTCAGATTAGATTAAGTAGACCATGATCAATAGTACTTAGATAATTTGTTTCTTAGCGCTCGTGAATGTAGCATGCAATATCCTATTCTATTACCCGTGTACATGGGAAATAGGACACTACATCGCATTAAGTGAAATGGCTAAAAGGATACCACATTGCTTTGGCGCTAGAAAACAAATCATCCGAATCATATTGCTCACGATGAGACAATGGGATTGCCTTTCGGAAGATTTTTGCTTTTTGAAAGGCTAGACAAAGTAATGCAGCAAAAGATTTGTAGCAGCCTTGAAAACGGTATCACAATTTATCCAGATTCAGACCAAATTATACAATAGGATTGGCCTTTGGAAGATTGTTTGTCGTCTATTTTTTACAGTTTGTATCAACAAGGGAAAATTTTGTAACAATAGAGAAATCGACATGCCAACTTCAAAGCGATTAGCCATTCAAGGCAAAGCGAATTCTCTCAAGCAGAAAATAAAAACATGGCCTTGTCTGTTTTGATTTTCTGCTTGAGAGAATTAACTTTGTCTTCGATGGCTAATTGCTTTGAAATTGGCGTGTCGATTTCACTATTGTTACAAAATCTGCTCTTGTTACTAGCATCAGCACAATGTGTCGGCATACCGGAAAAGCGGGACACAGGACCTTAGACAAGAACCAGGGTCCGGGACCCAAGATCCTAATATTCCATAAAAAGTACGAATAATAATGAAAATTAAGCCGTATTTTAGAAAATTATTGTCATGGAACGTAACTATGAACATAGCAATGAATGAACTATGAACATAACGATGATAAATCCAGATAAATACAATAAAATATTGGAGGCACTCCACTGACTAGTTGGAACATTTTAAGTAAAAATGTTTGAAAATAAATTTAGACCATGTTTTTTCGGATAAATTGATAGCTGAAATGAATAGATTGCAGTTTTACTACGCCACTTTATCGATAATATGATAATTCATATGAGAATAATTAACTGATTATATTATACTCCGTGTTTCAAGAAATATACCACATAATTGACTAAGTAGACCCTGCGTCGTGTACGCGAGTGTTCGACGTGTACCCCGTGTCCCCTGCTGGAAACAAGTCACCTCGAGACTTTCGCGGGCTAGGCACGTTAAACACAATAACTCATTCATTCATTCACTCACTCACGAGTATACGATATACCTGTAAAACTGTCAAATCGTTGGTGTAATACGTGTAATAAAATGTTTACCACAATAACTGGATTTCTATCAAATGATTTCTTAGCTGTACTTTGGAAATAACTTATGGTATTTTTATCTTGAAGTAATTTACAGTAATCCATGAAGTAATCCATGGGGGGTGAGGGCGTTTCCTGCGAAATAAAAGGGTGTAGTCCAACAAATTTCGGAGGCTACCCCAGATCCATCCCTTGCGGACTAATTTACTCAGCAGATAAGGTCTTGCACCCCCTAAGGAAAATTCCTGGAACAGGCCTTGGCAATTTAGCAAAGTCTTTTCTGGGTTTACTGGAAGTCAAGGCAGAATTCCTCTGTTATTGTGCTAACAATATTGATCTTCTCTTATACGAAATAAACAAAATATTTCTTGAGTTGAATAATATATATGGAAATTGTCCTTTCTTTCCCATTCGACTTCGCGTGATTTTAAAAGGGCAACGATATCAAGAAAGCCAGAGCCAATGGAGGGGGAATATCGATTAGTTCAAGAAATTTTAAGTAATACAAAGGTATCAAAATCAGACTATTTTTTACACCAAAATATCTGTAGTCAATGCAAAATGTACAATTATTTTACGCAAATATCGAAAACTTTGGCAATTGAAAAATTGTCATTAAAATCAAATTCAATAAAAAAAATTGAATTACATGAACCCTTACTTAAAAATGTCGTACTGAAAAATAGTTGAGTGCCTCTAATATTTTATTGTATTTATCTGGATTGATCATCGTTATGTTCATAGTTCATTCATTGTTATGTTCATAGTTTATAATTTTCACTATTATTCGTACTTTTTATAGAATATTAGGGTCCCGGATCCTGGATCCTGCCTAAAGGTCCTGGGTCCCGCTTTTCCGGTATGCCTAATGTGTCGCTAATAAAATCCAGCTAATAAATAATGCTTCGTTGAGGTCAAGCAGATGCTGAATGTTGCGGAAGGAATTAAACCAAAGGCACATGGCACATGTTTGTGTTTCCAGCACAGATTTCTTGTCATGAGACTTGCCAAAACATTTTTAAAACGGCCTGCTCCCTGATTGCTCCTAATTTTCTTTCCCCCGATGTTCAAAGTGGAACTTGAGTGAGGCAACCCAATTTTTGAGGACCCAATTTTTGACAAGGAGCTCCAGGCTCATCTTCATGGAAATATTTCTTGCAAGAAAACATGGACAATGTAATTAAAATCACATTGCTGGAAGCACATTGCATCATTCATTTACTTGGTTTTGTCAATATTATGTTATGTTATGCTTTATATCACCAGAAAACAAATATTTCTGCTTTCACACTAACTGTCATACAATTTTAATGGAATAAACTTCAGAACAACAAAAAACATTGAATTGAGACTTAGAAAGAAAAGACCATGACTCAAGAGGGACAGTACTGTAAACTGGCTTCATTTATAATCCCACATCTGACACCAATGTAAACTGGAATCATTTATGATGCGAAAAGCAACCATGACCAGGCTGTGCGGTCCTCCCCTCGCAGGCAGAGTTTGATACAATGAAACATCAATATGTATTTTATGTATATAATTATTAATCGATCTTCGATCTCGGAGATACTACTAGGCCTCGTAATATTTTACCCAATAACATAATATTTCAAAGTTTTAGAGCCAAAATTATGTTATCGAATGGAAATCACAGACCCAAAAATATAGAACACACCCCCTACCTATGTCAGGTGCGTACTGCCCCCCTGAGGACTATGACCGGTTATCTCACACCAGATTCGATAAATAATCACTGCAGTTTACATGTGATGGCGTGCCTGTGTCAATGAAGACAAAACCACATGTTGGATGTGACGCATATTTGAATATGTAATCAAAGAACTCAATTTATTTTGAATGGCTTGAATCGATCTGATTGAAACGAAACATGAATCATGTAATCAACAAATAGACAAATAGACAAATAGACAAATAAACGAACCTGGAAGGAATGGTATTACCCTTTTATAACCATCAAGGCCTGCTTCTCTTTTGAAATTATCCAAAAGCCAACAATGATATCGAAAAAAATCATCGTGATCCCTGCTGACAAATGAGATCGAGCCATCATCCCATTTTAATTCTGCAATGAACATAAATCGCGGCGACGAACTTGACGTCAGTTGAATTTTATTTATCCCAATAATTCTTGCGGATGTTACACGAATCTTGCTTTTTTCGTCCTCCACCACTTCTATCAGTATTGGGATATTTTCCAATTTCGTTGGTTCGTCAGCATCCGGCATCGTCACCTCTGAATTTTTCAGTTCGCGCAATGGACTTTTGTTTGAGTTTTCATCTGATTTATTCTCCTCGCCCTTTCGTTCTTTCTCGTTCTTGTCGGTATCGTTCATGGCGACACCACCACCAGGTTCCGTCTTCACCGGTGACATTTCAACTTCTCCAAACTCAAGTTTTGGCATTTTCGTTGCTTGATATTTCTGTTCTCTATTTCCTTATCCTGTCGGCCCCTAATCAAAGATGCAAAGCGAAGAAGACCTTTGCTTTTTTTCTTTCACTTCTGTATTATGCCGGTTGCTTTGTGTCTTTCGGTAAAATTTGCTTATTATATCTTCATTATTCCTAAGCAAATAACCAGTTATCAAATTCTTTGTTACATTTGCTTCATAAAATTTTTGTTTTTATTTCGATTCCATTTACAGTCCCAGAACAGGTATGTTAAATTTAGGAAAGACAGTGTTGCTTACTTCCGCTTTTATCAACAAGTGTGCATGTCTGTTGGGTAATGAATCATATCCGTGGATCGAACGAGCAGTCTGCAAAAGTGTGACCTTTTCTGAAGGCACGTTAATATATCATCGTCTTGTCAATGATATCTAAATCCTCCCCATTTCATGTGTTGCCTCCGTTTCCCCTCTGTATGAAGAGTTGTAAAATCATCAATCGTTAAAATGATTACCCCCATTTAAACATAAAAAAAAAATAGGAATGGTACTCCTGTTTCTCCCAATTGCGTGAAATACTCTCCCTTGCCTAATTATAGTTGAGATTTGGGGCAATTCATTCCAAATCTCTCAGTTGGGGGGCGGGGCGTAGCCTTTGTGCAAACTCTAGCATTTTGAGGCTGCGCGTAGGCTAGGGAGCCGTTTTTAGGTCTAAAATTTATACTAATTGTTTGAAGTAGGGGCAGGGGTGCATATGCCAAATTTGTTTGGGGGTGTACGTTAGAAGGACAGAAATGTTTCCATGAGGGGTCGCTTCTTGCAAAATAAATTTTCATCACAAAATAATGGAATAATAACGTAGCCAAAATGTATTCGTATTTAAAGCCTTGTTTCAATATAAAATGTAACTGCCATAATTTGTTTGAAGCTCACATTTACACATGCCGTTCAGGCGTAGGCATGTAGCCTTTAAAAATCGAGAAGGGAAATTCGAAAATAAATACGAGGGGCTAAAGCACGTGGCATTCGGGGGGTAACCCTGAATTTTTTTTGGGACCACACGCTTCAGATTAGCTTAACTCTATCTGGACCGGGGGGGGGGCTAAATTGGCCCCCCTCCTACATTTTTCAAAACAACTCGAGAAGCGTTGTTCAGATGCTTATGGAACTTTTTGGCTTTTCCTAAATATTATCTAGGGATGTTGCAATGTGTTTGTTTACATGTTCACATTTTTTCAGTTGTCAAGGCAACGGGTTTTTGAAAGAGTACTTGTAAATTTATATGTTGCTTTGTAGATTTCTTTTTAAAGGTGCTTTCAGTTTGAAACTTAGTCAGCATATTAATGGAGCACAGGGGCACATCGTGATCTTATCAAAATTAAATTTGAAGTTTTTTTAGATTTTGATGACGTCATAATTATTTCCATTTTCTGCCATGTAGAGCATTGTTGTCAGTTTTTCTCATGGTTTTACTGTGAAATGCAGCTTAATACATCATTTAAAATTCATTTCTAACGATTAAATAACTGCGCATGCGCGAAAAACTTCCTACAATTTTGTCAAAGCATGTAGAAATTTTACAAAAAATTTAGATACATTCAAAACTTAAATTTAGATACATTCAAAATTTAGATACATTCAAAGCTTATTGAGAGAAAATGGCCTTAGTGTCCTTCTAATTGCTATCTACAACATTGTGTCGAAATTGCAAATTTGGTAGCTATTACCAATTTTGATTTAGGAGGGGATTTTATACCAATTTTGATTTAGCAAATTTGGTAGCTATTACCAATTTTGATTTAGGAGGGGATTTTATACCAATTTTGATTTAGCAAATTTGGTAGCT